>BSQZ01000056.1:1105000-1177500 GCA_033239005.1 Lamellibrachia satsuma
GGCGAGTGTTTTTTTATAGTGGGCGCCAGCTGTCGAACAGGTTTTTAAAGTTGTATTGCTTCAAAAACGGGTGGACCTCCGAAGTTGCAACTTTGCGTAGGTTACACAAATCATTCAAAGGAAACATTTAGCAGTCAACGTAAATCCAGCCTCGGTGGACGGAAGCATCCTCATTTTGGCTTTGCCTGTCACTAGTTCATTTCGTTCCACTAAGTTCACCACTGTATGTGCATGTCGAAATGAGCGTCTTTTTCACAAAAAGTTACACCTACCTCACATCACACCTGCATTTCGTTAGATATACAATCATTAACTCTAATCAATGCCTTCAACTGGTTTAAAAGCTATCTTGATAACAGAAGACAGTATGTGTCGTATAACAAAGCAGACTCAAAATATATGACAATTACATGTGGAGTTCCACAAGGCCCATTACTCTTTATTTTATATATAAATGATATAGAAAATGTATCAGATATCCTAAATCCTATACTGTTTGCAGATGACACAAGTCTCTTTCCTGCTCATACATGTTTCAACACTCTCATTGAAGAGGTAAACATAGAAATACCAAAAATCTCAACATGGTTCCATACCAACAAACTTTCCCTAAACACCAAAAAGTCAAATTTTATTATATTCACACCAAAAGGAAAAAAATACAATATCAACATTGCCTTAATACAAGTAGATGGAAACAAAATAAAGCATGTCAAATTCACCAAATTCCTAGGGATATTTATAGATGAGCACTTAAGTTGGACAACACATATTGACAATCTATCAAAACAAGTAGCACGGAATGTGGGAATGCTTAACAAATTAAAACATTTTCTCCCTATGTATATAATGAGAACTATTTATTGTTCATTGATCTTATCACATTTACGGTATTGCACTCTATTGTGGGAAAATTCATATTGTACAAACTTAAACAAACTAAGAATACTACAGAAGAAAGCTATTAGGATAATCACAAATTCTCATTACATCGCACACACTGATCCTCTATTCTCAAAGTTAAAACTATTAAAATTGGATGATCTATATAAACATCAACTAGGTATTTTTATGTATAAAGCAGCAAATAATAAACTCCCAGATTCTATGTCATCAATGCTTACGAGAATAGAAAATATCCACAAACATAATCTAAGAAACCAAAATAGCTATTACATCCAAAACATAAGAACAAACAGCAGGAAATGTACAATAAACTATTCAGGACCAGTATTCTGGAATGCATTACCTAGTAAATTAAAACAGCTTGTGTCCATTAACCAATTTAAAAATAAACTGAAAGAACTGTTACTCTCTAAATATCAATGACTTTACAGTAAACACTGCAAATAAGAAACTTTGTATTTGTACAACATGTACTCTATATCTACATTTATTTTCACATGGTGGAGAAGACCATGTGTTTCATGCTTATGTAATATTTAATGTAGTCGGGGTCATGTATTACTTAATGTATTCATGCTCACATTTAATGAATACATGACACTTGTGTAGTTAGTGTATTATTTGTTCATATCATTCAAAGTACAAATTATATGTTGATATTTAAACAACATTTTTGAGACTCAATTTGTATTTGTATAACATATACTCTAAATCTACCTTTATTTTAACATGGCAGAAAAAACCATGAATTGATGTTCGTGTAGTATTTAATGTATTCATGGTTCCTGCATTACTTAATGTGTTCATGTTCACATTGTAATGTATTCATGTGCAATAATTAGTTAGGTTATTAGTGTAGTTTGTTTTTCTCATAAAATTCTAATTACAATTTGTATGTACATATATTTAAGGAATTACATTATATTGTATTTCATTTACAATAATGTTGCTTAGTATATGTTTTTTGGCTTAAGCCTAAGGAAACAAAATAATTATGTTGATTTATTTCTGGGTGGTCCGCGTCATAAGCCCCCCGGGGTTTCTAGAGGATCTCCTTGGTTGCTCTGCTATTTGTATAATCTCTGACTCATATCATATTGTAAGTATGTTAAAATGTATGTGTAGCCAAAATAAAGTTATTCATTCATTCAGTATATACTTACTTCGAACCTTCGGCTTCAAACTAAACACGCGCCTGTGTGGGCGTGGCTGTGGCTGTGCCTGTGCCGTGCCCGTGCCGTGGTGCCATCAAAGACAAAGTCGTTACTCCAATGGCGCGACATAACGAATGTAATGTAAGTTACTCACGATTTCAACAATGCCACAACTTACATTTGATGTGCAGATTATGTACGTCGTTTGTTTGAAAGTATGTTGTTACCTTATAAAAGAGTATTAGTCTGGAGTTACAGCGACGCGTCTTTACAATAGCGACGAGTTGAGCTCTTCGGGCATTGACGCCACATAGCTGGTGTTTTGATCTGCGACGGTTCCATTTATAAAGTTCAGACGACAAAGTTACGCCGAGGTACTTGGATGACTTTGTGCAAGATAAAGTTATTGAACCCGAATCTAACGTGAATGCTTTCACACCGAATGCAGGTTAACATTAATTTCTTCTGCCACATCTCAGCCATAGATGGGAAGTTTTTATGTAGGGCCTACACCCTCCCCCATAGATGGGGAAGTTTTTATGTAGGGCCTACACCATCCCCCATGGATGGGAAGTTTTTATGTGGGGCCTACACCCGCCCCCATAGATGGGGAGGTTTTTATGTGGGGCCTACATCCTCCCCCGTAGATGGGGAGGTTTTTATGTGGGGCCTACACCCTCCCCCATAGATTGGAAGTTTTATGTAGGGCCTACACCCTCCCCCATAGATGGGAAGTTTTATGTAGGGCCTACACCCTCCCCCGTAGGTGGGGAGGTTTTTATATAGTACCTACACCTTCCAACTGCCCTTCGATGTCATCTACTTTCCATTTCTCTATTACTGCATCTGTCTCGGTTTGAGACTACACTTCACCACTGCTAATGCTGGCCATCAATCTGACGAGTAGTAAAGGCATTAGCGAAATAAGCAAACGCAGAAACGCTGTTGAATAGTAATAATAGTCAAAATCCATTGCGCATGCGCGTAGTGTGTAGACTTGACCAAGTATAGTTGATTAGGATCGAGACGTTCACACTAGCTGTTGATCCGAAGTGAAGTCGAGTAACGAACCCGGAGTGAACCCTGTTTGCGAAGAGGGTTCGTTACTTCGGATTAAATGTGTGGGCGTGTATACGGGCAAACTGGGTTAACGAGTAATTAATGTAAAATTTATAAATTAATTATTTTGGGATATAAGACAATTTAGCCGTAAGAATTACAATTCTGGAATTGTGCGTTCGCGCGTTGTGTGCGCGCGCTTGCACGTGTGTATGTGAGCATACCGATACATCAGTTATGTAGCTGCTGCTGATGCTGCTGCTGCTCGCTGGTGTGGCTTCATTAGCTGCATTAGCTGTTGTACCAAGGACGAACCACAACATCAAGATGCGGGCCATGACGGTTCGCACTGAACAAAAAATTCCCCTGTGTTGTCAAACACAATACAAGAGCATATTCACTTCTGTCAGAAAATGTCTATTTAGCAGCGTATCATTTGGGAATTACCAAATCAAGATAGCATTATTCCAGTTTGTCTTCACGGACAAAGCCTAGACTAATAAACTGTGAAGAGATTCGAATTTATTAAACCAACTTTACATTCCGAACGCAAACAATTCCTATTACCATTTCACACTCGTACCTGGTCCCGCGGGCACAATGGACAGCCCGTATTGCAGTCGTCTTGACACGGGTTCGTCAAGCGTGCGGGAACTCTGCTGCTAATGACAAAAAAGAACAGAACTGCAGACAGCTAGTGCTTTTCTGTGCTGATCATTGGTTGGCTGCTTTGACGATCAGGGGTTACATTGGCTATGAGATCAGATGATTTCACTTGAATGGGCTCAGTTCTCAACAAGATTGATTGGGACAATACACCTGTGTATATTTGTTCGTCACAGCTGCTTTGATAGTTCAGTGTTTGCACAAAGCGTCACTCTGCTGTTGACTGTTAGGGCTTATATCATTATGCACCGCTTATAACAAATTACTAGGAAGTTTTCCGCGTCTGGTGCAGCTTTGAAACCGCAACACGCCGTGGAATTGAATAAATAACACTGACACTCGTTTGGTTTCTAATGGTTTGGGAAACTGTCATGACGTCCCGTTTACAATTCGCGCCGTTGTATGAAATATCCTGCCTACCTGCCACTAGAGAATGCACACGTATTATACATATAGTATACATGTCAAAATCCACCAAATAAAAATCTGTTCCTATTTTGGATAAATCACAGATCCACCTACAACTGTACGCGCTATCAAACGCATTGGTATTAGCAAACTACTAAAGTGAATAAAACATCGATTGCTTGAGATAATATTGTATTGCATGTGGAACCTGGCCGACACCACAACTGGTGAAGCATTGGCCGAAAACGTTATAGCTACCCATGGAAGTATGGGATTGTGATGGCAACGATGCGCAGTCAATGAAACGGTGGTGCTACCAACATGACTGACACCCATCGTGGTGTGCAAGGAAGAATCAGACGGCTGGTACCCGGCGCCATCTGTACTCACTGCGCATCACACAATGTTAACTTGGCTATTGTGTATGCCAGGGAAAGCCACTAGTGAGAAGTATGATGGACAAGAGGTTGCTTGCCTTGCAGGCTGAGGTCGATTCGTCAGAATGTTACGGCATATGCTTTAAAAGACACCGAAGTCATAATATGCAGTTAATTGTATTTCCATGTATTTAGTTAATTGTATTTTTCCGAGCAGTTAAGCTCGTCCAAGCTGAACTGGTTATTTGCTCGTTAAGATTGCTGATTCGTTATTTTTGGATAGTGATCGCTGCTTTTTTTTATGTTATCAGCGTAGCGTTTTAGCACCTTATTCAACTACCACAATAGTGCCGCGACATAAACTTGTGAATAGATTGCCACTGGTTTAACGAATAGCTTTCTATATTGCTCGGCGTCGACGGGAATTACGTCAGAGACTTGCCGACTGAGTCGACTCGTTTACTACACAGGTAAGAAACAGCCAAGGTTCAGCTCACACGGGCAGTGCAACATTTCACACTGCCACGGGCAAACATGTTTTACATTTATCAGGCGCATTACCGCGCATATATACACAACACAATATGTTTTTATTTACTTTTGAATTTCACACGGGCGTGGAGGGTTTTCACACTGACAAATTGCCCGTGTGAAAGGCCTTTAAAAACCCTGGCCAGAACAATAACGGCAATAACAGTTGGAGCAACAACCAAACGCTATTAGGTGCAAAAGACTCATTTAATGGTAAATAAGGTAGTATAATAAGTATAATTATTTTATTTTCATTTATTACACAATCTTGCGCGTTGTCCGAAATTTTTGTGTGTGAATCGTCGAGACGCAAATTCTGATAATGCTCTTAAGAACGTTTTTTTGTGTTCTAAACTTTTACAGATATACTAATTATTGCCAAAGCTGATTTATTATCTTTCGCGTCATTATTTCGTTATTTATCATTTCTGTTAAGTTATATGTTCTGCATAATCTGATTTCCATCCAATCCAACAACAGATGACAAGTGGACAATGACGTCAACGGGTTAGTGAAGCCCAAATTGAGTTATCTACGTGTTTCATGAGATATAATATTATACATTTTAGATATATTTGCACTGCTAGTATTTACAAAGCCAGTAGATAATTTGTTCCATTCAATTATCGTCCTCTTTGAAAACACTTTCATATCCAATATCACTGTTTTTCTAACGCTAGTATGTTTGGGGTCGTTCTTCATCCTTTAATAAGACAATTTTTTAATAAAATTATTTGATCTATTAATCTCATCGTCTTTGGTATAATTGAACTACGTTTGTTTCAGTCGTTTTTCGTAACATCTCCTCTTTTCGCTTATCTATATGTCCTTGTGGCCTTCAAGTCTGTATGCAGCGGTCCAAATTAGGCTTAAATGTAGCTTTAAACAATGTAAGGTATAATTAGATATTTTTCTTTATATGTTTTTAGAGTTTTAACAATCATCCCAAGGGTTTGATTAATATATGAAGCTGCAATCCTACACCGAATAACATCTGCCACTGGAGCGATTCATTAGTCATGGCGTAACCCGGGTAACCAAGGAAGCCGATTCTTCATCTGCAGATCTTAGCTAGGGCTGTGACACAAGAAGTTTCGGTTTTCCTAGTAAACCACTGTGTGTGTGTGTGTGTGTGTGTTTGTGCGTGCGTGCTTGAGCGCGCGCGCGTGTGTGTATGTGGTGGGGGGGGGTGCTGGGGCCTGGGTCTTACGTCCCGCTCAGCCAAGGATAGTGAAAGCAACAAACAGCGTATCCTATCCAGGGGTAGTGATCGCCGCTGTACCTGTATATTGCTGCTAGTGCATGCATATGGCTACTCCTACTCAACTGTTCCTGCAACAACAGCTTCAAGTGGTCCCCCTGTTTTCTTACTGAGTTTGCCATAGGCACGACCGGGTACTCAGCGGTATAACTGGGAATTGGGCAGACTGTGCTCATTGGCCTTGGTTGGCAGTCAGTCTAGGAGACGGAGAACTCTGATTACAAACACCCACTGTCTTGTCGAGGCTCAGTGCGGCTTCCACTAATGCAGGTCAGCCATCAACATGCTTTTCTCCTTGCGCCAGCTACAGGAGAAATGCCGCGACCAGCAAGTGCCCCTCTACATTGCCTTCATCGATCTGACGAGGCCTTCGAACTTGTCAATAGGACTAGCATGTTCCAACTACTGGAAAAGATCGGCTGTCCACCAAAGCTGTTGAGCATGATCACAGCAACGTAAAAAGCAAAGTGCGATATGATGGAGCAGTCTCAAGCGCTTTACCCATCAAGAGAGGAGTCAAACAGGGCTGTGTCCTCGCGCCCACCATGTTTGGAATCTTCTCCGCACTCCTACTGTATCACGCATTCAGAACCTCTGAAGATGGCATCTTCATCCACACCAGATCAATCGGCAAGCTCTTCAATCTAGCCCGCCTGAAAGCTTTGCTGATGATGCTGCACTTACGACCCACTCCGCAGAGAGCCTTCAGAGACTGATAGACAGGTTTGCTGATGTCTGTAAAAAAAATTGGCCTGACCATCAGGATCAAGAAGACGAACATCATGGGTCAGGATGTCTGCAACGCTCCATCCATCAACATTAATGAGCACACCCTAGAAGTTATCCAAGACTTCACCTACTTGGGCTCAACCATCACTAGCAACCTGTCCACTGATGTCGAGATCAATAAACGCATCAGCAAATCATCTTCCGCCATGTCCAGATTGACCAATAGGGTGTGGGAAACGGCGCACTAGTGTTCAAGTGTACAAGGCCTGTGTCCTCAGCATCGTGCTGTACGGCAGTGAGACATGGACGACATATGCCAGACAGGAGCGTCAATTCAACACATTTCATATACGTTGCCTCAGGCGCATCCTTGGCATCAAATGGCAGGATCGCATCCGCAACACAGAAGTGCTCAACCTGGCAAACACTCCCAGCATGTATGCTCTCCTCAGCGAGCATCGCTTGCGATGTCTCGGCCACGTGTGTCGCATGGATGATGGCCAAATCCCAAAAGACATCCTCTACAGAGAGCTTTAAATAGACTCCAAACCAATGGGCCGTCCGATGCTTCGTTTAGCAAATGTGTGTGTGTGTGTGTGTGTGTGTGTGTGTGTGTGTGTGTGTGTGTGTGTGTGTGTGTGTGTGTGTGTGTTTGTGCGTGTTTGTGTGCGTGCGTGCGTGCGTGCGTGCGTGCGTGCGTGCGTGCGTGCGTGGGTGTATGTGTGCGTGTGTGTGTGTCTTTGTGTGTGTGCGTGTGTGTGTGTGTTCAATGTGTGCCAGTATTGCCTGTCTTGCGTGAGCTACTATTGTAGCAGAACCTGTTACATGCCTGGGTTTGGCTGGAGGAGCCGGGACAACCAAACCACAGCAAGAGGACGACCTCGCTACTCCCCGACTCCGACTCTGGCTGCCAGCGTTGCCTCACCGGTGATTGCAGGTACTCCAAGCCGACCAGCTGCCCCATGCACAGTTGACGGATGAGCAGTATGGAAACCTGTTGCAAGCCTCGGTTTGGCTGGAGGGGCCGGAACAACGAGTGCCGCCGCAAGAGGACGACCTCGCTTCCCCTCGACTCCGCCCGCGCTGCTACAGCGGCCACTACAGGCGTCCCATACTGCCCCATTCACAGCTGACCCTTGATAAGCTATTACTCCTGCTCCCGAGCCACATTTCTCTTGTTTGACCGCCCAGGAATAGCACTAGCCACACGACAAACCACGACCGACAAATGAGAATAGTTCTAGTACGGCAGTGGTTACTTTAACTATATCTCGCATATATTTAAGCCAATAGAGGAGTTTGTCAATATATGTTCTTTGCCATGGATTCCAAACTACGATACTCCAACTGGCTTCTGAGTACAAAAAACCGCACATCTCGTACACCAGTAAATGTTGTACAAAAATGCATGTTAAGATGTATTTTATTTTGATTACTAAATTACTAGCCGTACATTAAGGAAGTCCGTGTTCTAAACTATGTAGCGATAGGAAGAAGAGTAAAGTAAATATTGACTTCGACTCCAATGAGTAACCAGCCTTAATGCACTGATGTCATATTTCATTTATTGCCATAAACAAATAGTGCGTTTGACAAAATGCTATAATATTAATACCGACGGCACCAGGACGTTTTACTTAAAGAATCAACAATTGCATGATATCACTCACGTTGGGTCTTTGAATACAACACGATAGGTTTATGTAGAAGAGCGACAATCAAACGTCGAGAGATTACAGTGCACAGACTAATGCCTCGGCTGAGTGCCAAACAGTGCAACAGTAAATTGTTCTCTGCTGAGAACCACAAACGGTTTTTCCTAATGCTGGTGACAAAACTGTGTTCTTTTCATGGCAGCTCAGTTGTTTGAGCGTAAGGTCCAATGTGGAGATTTAGCTTCGACGACATTAACTATCAGCAACACGTCAGATTAGGGATATTTTGAATAACGTGTCGAAGTTATTATCACAGTTGCAACTCTTATCTCAGAAGGAAACATTGTCACATATGTAGAATTGTGAACAGTGGCGTATCTAGGGGGGGGCATTGAGCCGTGTCCCCCATTCGCTAGCTTTTTATATTTTTATCGTATGTAACCTGTTGCGCTAGTACATTGTAACATGGTCAACTAATGGGTGACTAAGCCGGCCCGATCAACATACTACGCTGGCATATTACATGAAGTTCAAATTGTGCTAAACAGTGTATAATATGTTCGGTTGATTGTGACATTATAATACAATATTTATTTATTATTGGTGATTCCTGTATATATTTATTTATACGTGTAATTTTATGACGTTTACTTCGTGTATGAGTGAAAAGGGTATATTGTATATAGTACGATATCCAGTCGTTAGGACAACTCAAGGCGCTTTACACTTTAGACTATTACACACCTGTTCATTGCACAACCAAATCGATTTCTCTGGGAAGCATTCATTCATCCATTTAATAGACAATAACTATTCGTTATCACATATCCACCACAGTCTACAAACAGGTAGTCATTTGTACAGCAGAGTTGTCTTATTTGTACAGCAGAGTTCTCATATTTGTACAGCAGAGTTGTCTTATTTGTACAGCAGACTTATTTCCAAAGTAGAGCGAAAGAAATTGCCCAAGTTTCCAAACGGCAACAAGATGACCGGAACTCTGGTCATCCCGATAGAGAGGACCGGATTTCTAGCCACTACGCCAATGTGTCCATGTCCATTTGTGTGCGTGCATGTGCACATGTATATGCGTGCGTGCATGCGTGCGTGAGGTGACAACGGTGGTGTCGAAATACTTGTCACGTGACAACTAAGTTGTTATAACATGGCATGTACTCGTGGTATTGTTTGTTCAGGTGCAGACACAGTGGAGATCGAATATAATACACCAACCATAAAGTGTTATAAAGCAATATACTGTGATGCGGAAATTATATTAAAACACTCATTTTCAGTCCGGTTTAAAAGGTTATTCGATACGGTTATTTGTCCATACATCAGTAATGCACTAACGTTGTTGAGTAGCTGATCTTATCTCGATAATTAAATAATTATTTTTGTCTTGCGTGTTACACTCATGGTTAATCTTATTATTAAATAATTCAATTTGTCTATGAGTGCGCGTGACTTTTTTCCACTTAATGGGTTTTACCGCTTTGATATTGCCTTTTTAATGATCTTATTACATATTATCAATCTTATTTATGTTCTGTATTATTGATGATATTAGCGTTTTATTTCCTATTTGAGATTTATCTTTTATATACAAATGCCATGTAATCAGTATACTTTTTCTTAAAATAATTTTACACACGCGAACATTCTGCATAGTTTTTAACATTTTATACAGCGCATGTATTATTGTTATTATCACTATCTACATACAAGTTTGTATCGTGTGAACTGATGCCTGTACACACCCGTGAACGGGGCAGTAGCCCCGGATTTGATGGTGTCAAAATAAAGTTTTATTATTATTGTATAAATTATTACAGTCATACAACGTTAAATACTTCGCGGTAACTAATAATGCCGAACAAATAAAAGGCACTAATATATAAGATATGATCGAACACAAAACATACCATAACAATGATTTAATTAGGCTCGCGTGAAGCTATTCAGCAGCAAACATATGTCAGCTAATAATAACATTAACTTACAAAACAAGTTCAACTATACCTCGTTTGTCCCATAGTTTCTCGTAGAGACGACGTCAACAACAAATGACGGGACTTGCAGTGAGCAGTATTAATTATTAGCGGTTAATAAGCGTGCGTTTCTTTCATCTGTTGTAACTATCCACTAACAATCCATGTATACGCATCTATTGGCACCGTGTGTCGACAGGAGTGTATTCATTGGAGATCAGACATGTCATTCGATATTAAAATGCATTAACAGCTTAACAGGAAATACATACTGACGTGTGTGTGTGTGTGCGTGCGTGCGTGCGTGCGCGCTGTGCGTGTGCGTGCGTGTAGCATAAGGACAAATGCAGAACCACCTCGAGACACTCGATTAGTTTGTCACAGCGGATACATCTAGCCTATTCCACCGCCTCAAGATCGACCAGATCATCTTAGCGGATATATATATATATATATATATATATATATTTATATCTATATCTATCTATATATATATATATATATATATAAATATATATATATATATATATATATATATATATATATATATATATATATATATATAATATATATATATATATATAAATATATATACAGGCCTTAAAAATAATATATGTATATATATATATATATATTGTTAGTATATATATATATATAATAGCAAAGCTGATATTTTTATTACATTTAGTTGTTTTTGTCTGTCCCCCTCCCCCTCCATTTGCCCGATACGTTGGTGATGAACAGTGTCTATTTTTTCTAATTTTCTTTTCTCAGCCCTGAATATCAGCATAATAGTTATATGGTTTCGTAATTGTATTGTATTGTATTGTCGCATCCTTTTTACTCTTACGTCAGTGTTTATCAAACAACGCTTTTGTATTGAGATTTACGTTTGGATATGCGCAGATGCCTACCTTTATAATATTCGGAAGTATGTTTTAGCGGTTGAACGTACTCCGGGTGGCCCAAATATCCGTTATTGAAAAACACCATGTATATATATGCTTTGTGTCCATTAGTACATTTACGAATAGCAACGTGCTTGGGCAAGCGAGAACATGCGACACAATATCCGCTAACATTACATTTTATACCAGGTCTGAATGAGTCGTCCGTGGTCGAACATGTCTGTTACGCGTCTCATCAGCGTCCTCATACCCTTGGTGGCTCTCCAGTTTCAAGTGATATCAACTGAAGACTGTCCCACGTTTGTATTACTTCTAAAAGGTTTGCTTGTTTGGTTCATGTATCAAAAATAGAGGCCAACAAAAACCCTTTGCGTATCCTGGTTAGAGTAGGCCTACGTCGTTTTGTGACCAATCTTGTGACGGAACTGAAACGATAAACATTAGTGTACATGCTATGTAATGGGTGATTTATTCATATATATCTACGAACGATTTGTGTCATTTAACAATACACTAATACTATAATATTATAGACCTACATTACACGCATTGACGCGCACGACGCGTGTCGCCGAGAGTGACGCACGAACTAGAAACTTCCGCGTTGGTCTAGTATACGCTTTTAAAAGTAATCCCAAACCTGGCAGGGGGTGTCGGATTACGTGAATATTCGTGACGATTAGGACATGCAGGTTTATGCAAAATGTGGTAAGTAGGAGAGACCGGGGCTAGTTGTTACAATTTTCAATTAAAGTCACTGTACGTTAGATGCATCATTTATGTCAACGCATACTTTGAATTTACTATTTGTATTAATTAAGTGTACCATATGTACAATGAACCATTCCAATGATATTTCATATTATAATTATGTAGGTATGTGAAGTTTCCCAGACGCGGTTGGCTGTAACAACTAGCCCCGTAAGCGGGGCAAATTGTTATATCATACGGAGTACGTTGTTACAGCAAAGAACACGTGGATAGCAAAGCAAGTGTCACTCGTACATGTTACTGTAATTACATTAATTAAATTATACACACTTATACACAATGTAGGCGTCCACAGTTTCATATATGAATCTTTTCATTTTTAGTTACCAAAGGTTACCAATCTACTTGATTGAATGATACACACACGTACACACTCACGCACACACGCATGGGCATCCACATTTCAATGAATCATGCAATATGTAACCGTGTTACGACATAGTACGCCAAAACATGAAATGTCAAATAAACTAACGCAAATACGTGCCATTGAAATTAATCGATCACCTGCATTTACGCTGTGAAATATTTTCATGTCGTCAAACATTTTCATCAGGAAATGTGAGTGGACCTCGTGGCACACCTGGGGATCATGTAGCGTCACGTGTGGTGGCGGTCACCGCAGCAGGGACCGGGAACTCTGCTGCGACCGGGACCACGATGTCGACCAATGTTAAGCTGCATGTGGCCTCACATCGTCTGGATTTCAAGATAGTTCTACGTGCAACGAGAACTGCGTCCACGGTTCTTACTCCAGCGGCCACTGCCAATGCGGTCTGTCCTACTATGGTTCTTGTTGTCAGCACAGTAAGTTACAAACATTAGATATGTTCACTAACAATGCAGTGTGCAAGTAGATAAGTACGCGTCTCGTGGACGTAATAGTCAATTTCTTTATCCAAGTCATTGTTGATACAGTCGTGCAATAATTATGTTGCGTATCTCCTACATTTCTAGTGTAAATATTATGTTCGGTGCAAAATGTTTTTGCTAGGTACTCTAATAATAACCAGCAAATTCAGCAAGTCGTTGTTGTCTTATGCTAGTACGGTAATATTTGGCACATTTGCTACATTTCGGATGTACATGTTATGTTCGATACAAATTATCATTTCCAACCTACTAGTCAGTTGCGTATTTAGGGTGGGGCATTGGGCCGTACTCCTCCTTAAGCTCAAATGTATGTATTTGTTTCGCATGTAACCTGTTGCGTCACTACATTGTAGCATGGTAAACTCATGGGTGACTAAACGTGCCCCCCCTTGCCTTCCTCTTTGCGAGATCCTAGATACGCCACTGTTACTGCTCACCATGCTTCAGTCAAG
Source organism: Lamellibrachia satsuma (assembly GCA_033239005.1). Lineage (NCBI taxonomy): Eukaryota > Metazoa > Annelida > Polychaeta > Sabellida > Siboglinidae > Lamellibrachia > Lamellibrachia satsuma. The sequence goes on from BSQZ01000056.1 coordinate 1,118,742, forward strand.
AATTCATGTGACACTAAAAAACACAATAAAGACAAAAAGAAATCAACGTCCCTAAGTGACACTAGACATCCTGCCAGTTTTGCAAGAAATCAACTTCCTCCATTCTGTACGGTTCTTGTACCGTTCCGTGCTTATTATATCTTTGAGGCTGGTGTTCTTTTCCTCCAGATGGCTGTTGATGTTGTTGATCCACCGTAACCTGGGCCTTCCTCTAGATCTCTTTCCCTCTAGGTGGCTGCTGATGGGGTTGATCCATCGTAACCTGGGTCTTCCTGTCGGTCTCTCTCCCTCCAAGTGGCTGTTGATGTTGTTGATCCACCGTAACCTGGGCCTTCCTCTAGGTCTCTTTCCCTCCAAGTGGCTGCTGATGGTGTTGATCCATCGTAACCTGGGTCTTCCTGTCGGTCTCTCTCCCTCCAAGTGGCTGCTGATGTTGTTGATCCATCGTAACCTGGGTCTTCCTGTCGATCTCTCTCCCTCCAAGTGGCTGTTGATGTTGATCCACCGTAACCTGGGTCTTCCTCTAGGTCTCTTTCCCTCCAGGTGGCTGCTGATGGTGTTGATCCATCGTAACCTGGGTCTTCCTGTCGGTCTCTCTCCCTCCAAGTGGCTGCTGATGTTGTTGATCCATCTTAACCTGGGTCTTCCTGTCGGTCTCTCTCCCTCCAAGTGGCTGCTGATGTTGTTGATCCATCGTAACCTGGGTCTTCCTGTCGGTCTCTCTCCCTCCAAGTGGCTGCTGGTGTTGTTGATCCACCGTAACCTGGGTCTTCCTGTCGGTCTCTCTCCCTCCAAGTGGCTGCTGATGTTGTTGATCCACCGTAACCTGGGTCTTCCTGTCGGTCTCTCTCCCTCCAAGTGGCTGCTGATGTTGTTGATCCACCGTAACCTGGGTCTTCCTGTCGGTCTCTCACCCTCCAAGTGGCTGCTGATGGTGTTGATCCACCGTAACCTGGGTCTTCCTGTCGGTCTCTCTCCCTCCAAGTGGCTGCTGATGTTGTTGATCCATCGTACCCTGGGTCTTCCTGTCGGTCTCTCTCCCTCCAAGTGGCTGCTGATGTTGTTGATCCACCGTAACCTGGGTCTTCCTGTCGGTCTCTCTCCCTCCAAGTGGCTGTTGATGTTGTTGATCCACCGTAACCTGGGCCTTCCTCTAGGTCTCTTTCCCTCCAGGTGGCTGCTGATGGTGTTGATCCATCGTAACCTGGGTCTTCCTGTCGGTCTCTCTCCCTCCAAGTGGCTGCTGATGTTGTTGATCCATCGTAACCTGGGTCTTCCTGTCGGTCTCTCTCCCTCCAGGTGGCTGCTGATGTTGTTGATCCATCGTAACCTGGGTCTTCCTGTCGGTCTCTCTCCCTCCAGGTCGCTGCTGATGTTGTTGATCCATCGTAACCTGGGTCTTCCTGTCGGTCTCTCTCCCTCCAGGTGGCTGCTGATGTTGTTGATCCATCGTAACCTGGGTCTTCCTGTCGGTCTCTCTCCCTCCAGGCGGCTGCTGATGTTGTTGATCCACCGTAACCTAAGCCTTCCTCTCGGTCTCTTTCCCTCCAAGTGGCTGCAAATGTTGTTGATCCATCGTAACCTCGGCCTTCCTCTCGGTCTCTTTCCCTCCAGGTGGCTGCTGATGCTGTTGATCCACCGTAACCTGGGCTTTCCTCTCGGTCTCTTTCCCTCCAGGTGGCTGCTGATGCTGTTGATCCACCATAAGCTGCGCCTTCCTCTCTGTTTCTTTCCCTCCAGGCGGCTGCTGATGTTGTTGATCCACGCTAACCTGGGCGTGCCTCTCGGTTTCTTTCCCTCCAAGTGGCTGCTGATGTTGTTGATTTACCGTAACCTGGGTCTTCCGTTAGGTCTCTTTCCCTCCAGGTGGATGTTGATGCTGTTGATCCATCGTAACTGGGCCTTCCAATCGGTCTCTATCCAGTCATCTTCTTGCTTAGGGCTACTTTTAAGACATCATTAGTTTCTCATCACTGCTGCAGTGATTCGACTTTCAAGTATCTTTGCCAAGGTCCACCATTCATTGCTAAGGAGGAGAATATATATATATATATATATATATATATATATATATATATATATATATATATATATATATATATATATATATATTCTTAGTCGTGACGTGTGGTCAGCCATCAACTCCGGCCAACGGCATCGTCAATGGATCGAGCTACAAGTACGGCGACGTCATCGATTATTCGTGTCACGACAAGTACAACTTGACGGGTGGGGACGTCACCCGCACGTGCCTGTCGGTGTACGGAAACGGCTACTGGAGTGGCAACAAACCTTCATGCGCGTGTAAGCAGATCATAATAGACAGTTTCAACTATAAGTGTTTCGTTCCCAACATATTTCAATACGTTATGTATAGCTTTTATGTTAAACTTATCTCATACTTAGCCGTAATGTAGTTTCAGCTGTACATTAAGTGCTACTGTTTTGGGGGGTGGTGTGGCAGGAAGTGGGAGGTTGGTTCTAAACATTATGTGGGAGGTGGGACATTGGCTTCAAAAATACGTGGAAGGTGGGACTGGCGGGAGGTAGGCTCTTAAAATCGATGGGAGGTTGGCCCAAGAAAATAAGTGGGATTCACTCACCCCTCTAGGGTATTTCTTGGCCTTCAACCATGCCATGTTCTTAGGTGTTTTCCTGTTAATTCTAAGTGTTCTTAGATATCTAGATTGCATCGCATGTAAAACGTAAGCATGTCTTCTTCGAAATAGCGTCTAAAAACAAAACTGATAAGTGGCGTATTCACTGTCAGTATTTACGCATCCTTATCTCGACGCCAAGCTCAAGGACAACAAAAAGAAGAGTGTCTACGAGTTGCGAAAAAAACCTTATTGCTGCAACTCTCTAACGTCAATAACTCTGTGGCAGTTGAATAGATGTATGGCCATGTTTAGTTTTATTCTCACAAGTGGCAGACATTATTCCCTTGTTTGCCGTCTCCACCCGGACATAAACTATGACAGTTTTCTTGGAGCGACCAGCAAAGTGTATGTCAACGGTGATCACGCATTCTGAATAGTGACAAATGTAATAGTTTTCCGACACAACGTGGATCAAAACATGTTTTTATTTTATTTTGAAGAACCCAGCTAACCAATTTGGCCAATGAAGTACCAATGTACCATTGTGCCAAATCCCTGACCGGGAACAGGAATAGCAAATTCACGAATTGAAAATCACATAGTTTCTCAACTTTGCAGACGTGAAACACTGTGAAAGCAATCCGTGCCAAAACGGAGCGACGTGTGTCGACGGGTTGGACCGCTACGACTGCAAATGTCTTCACTATTCCCTTGTTTGCCGTCTCCACCAGGACACAAACTATGACAGCTTTCTTGGAGCGACCAGCCAAGTGTATGTCAACGCTGATTACGCTTTCTTAATAGTGACAAATGTAATAGTTTTCCGGCACAACGTGGATCAAAACATGTTTTTATTTTATTTTGAAAAACCAATTTGGCCAATGATTGCCTTCGTCATGGACCGTCATTGTGCCAAATCGCTCTGCTAGCCGGGAACAGGAATAGCCAATTCGCGAACTGAAAATCACACAGTTTCTCAACTTTGCATATGTGAAACACTGTGAGAGCAATCCGTGCCAAAAAGGACCGACGTGTGTCGACCGGTTGGACCGTTACGACTGCAAATGTCTTCACGGCTGGTCAGGATCACACTGCGAACTAGGTGCGTGAGGACAATCGAATATGTGTGATAGCTACGTCTACATCATAAATAATAAATGGTCGTTCTTATACGACCGACGTGACGCGATATATCTACGTTGCACTGAACGTTGTTTTATGATCGCACAATATTTTCAGGTAGGTTTTTTTCACATTCAGAATTCTGACCTTATCAATAAAGCTTCCGACAACCTGAAATACATGGAATAATTTTGGATAAAAATAGGGCGAAGCACAATTGAAACTCATGTAACATAACTTTCTCGTGAAGTAGCCTTTCATAAAATGTACCTGTAACAAAAAGGGGTTAGTTTTAGACATAATAATAATAATAATATTGCGAATTCGACAACACGACGCACGTGATTGTCAGTTTGTAAACCAATTTATTAATAAATGCACAGATTTGCAATGTGAGTATTATATTTTATTTTTACAGATATCCTCCCTCCCGATATCTTCAATTGCTCATCCAACGCAACCCACTTCATTTCGAAGCCGAAAGTGACATTTGATTGGGTGGAGCCGTCATTTCACGATCCTATGGGAATACTTATTCAGCTTACTCAGAGCTACCAGAAGAATGAAGCCACGTTCACCTGGGGCGAATTCTTCATCCAATACGTGGCAACGAAACCATCGAACGACTTGCGTTCTAACTGCCTCTTCACCGAGGCGGTACCGTAAGTTATACTGAATTATGTTAAGTTCGACCGCTTTTGTGAAAACAAAGAAAAATACTTATATCACGCGAGGACGGTATACCTTTGGATCAGTGCTGGACTGACTGTGGAGTTAACCCCATTCTTTATAGTTTATTCAATTATGTTTGAGCATAAGCATTCACAGAATTGTTGTCGATGACGGCAAACATACATATAAGAAAACACAGGGTATGGTGGCAAACAAGAACAGCATACAATGGCATACAATGACATACAATGACATGCCAAAAAACAATACAAGAACATACGGCGTAAACAGAGACCGACCGTACAAGTTCTCTTGAGCAAACAAAGAGTGACTGAATGTACATTTGTTTAAATTTCTGAAACGCTAACGAACTGTTGCGCGTTTTGGCAGTACTGAAGTCCAGCACAATGTTGTCAAGATGAACCGGACGCATGATAAACAATACCTCCACATTGTGAACCTTCCCTGGAATATCTCTTGATCAACATCTGATTCATCGTCACATGTGAAATATTCTAGGTCACTTGTGAAATATTCTGCAACTGCACCGAACTGCATCAGTTCTCTCCATAGAGTGTCATCCAGATCCGATCAGCGACGTTTTACAAGTTTCAATGCAGCCTGTCGCCGCCTCAACACGAACACTCTCTCAACACGAACACTCTCAACACGAACACTCTCTCAACACGAACACTCTCTCAACACGAACACTCTCACAACACGAACACTCTCTCAACACGAACACTCTCGCCCTTCGTCACTTTCATTTAGTCTCACTCATTAATATATGCACTGAATGAAATTGAGGTCGGGAGGCAGATTCAAGGGAAGCGAAGAAAGATTCTAAACGGCTTCATGGATTGTGATTGATTTTGTGGGCAGGCGCTTTTTATGAGTGCCATGGTTAATCAGGCAGTGCTTGGGATTGTACAATGTGCTAATCATAATAATAAAGGCCTACCTAGTTACAGTTTGAAAAATATTAGTGTTGAAAAAAATTGTGTAAGTGATCATATTATCCTGTATGGCCACTTTAAAATATAATTTCGTAGAAGGACATATAACCATTTGAAACTTTAAAACGTTTCCGTTGTCTGTTCTAAGTGTCGATATTTAGCAAAATCTTGTTAAGGGTAACTTGTCTCTCAAAAACACCGAGTCTAACTTTAAATGTGTTTGAGTATTGATGTCGTCATTATTGTTTCATTGTTGTTTCTCTATCAACACTATATGTCACGTCTGTCTACAGCCTTTCCTAGTGAGCCGCTGGTCGCCCCAGACAACGGCGCCGTCGCCTGCAACGGCTGGAACGGAAGGTTCGGAGAGGTGTGCACCGTGCTGTGTCAGGAAACCCAGGATCTGTCTCCGGGGGAAGACATCTCCCGCCTGTACGTGTGTGGGGCGTCCGGGAAGTGGTCTCTAGAAATGGACATCGGCGCCTGCTCAGGTACGGGAGAGACTAGTGTATGTCTTTTGTTGGAATGTCCGGTCGGGGTGCTAGAAATAATTAGCGTGTACGCTTGGGGTCAAATAATCCTGCCAAAATACTAATAAAGAGCAAAAGGCATCAATAAAATGGTAGGTTGTATTAACATTTCTACACAATGGAAACAATTAACATTCTTCTAAACATCTGGTAACATAGAACACCGATCACGCACTTCATTGTAAGAGATTCAATCAAAAAGTCGCATTGGTTGTGCATTTATGTCGGTCAGTAGCTGTTAGTAAGCATGTATCTACCCTTATTACATTAAGCCATGCTGTACTCACCAAAATTGTCATTTGCCCTTACTGTTATCACAGTAACCAGGAAAACGCAACTGAGTATCAAATGTATATTCGAAAAGGTTCATCAGTCAACCGTGTGGGATCTCGCGAAACTTTAATTTGAATTTCTCAAACAGTTATTGATCTGTACATTTATGCCAGTCAAAGGACACAATACATAACCACGTCGTCCTCGATGCTGATAACTCAGCCAGTCTAAGACAATTTCGGACAACAGTGGCATGCTCACATACCGAAGATTTGCTGCCCTTTCAAAAGTGGACATATAATTGTAATGTGATGTTTGGTGCAGCCAAATGGAAGAGCCTAACTGTATGAAGGCTGAAAGATACAAACACCAGCCACATCTTACTCACATTTATGATAAAAACTCTCTTGTCAGAAGTGGAAGAGGTGGAACACGTGGGCATCTGGAAAGAATTGTCCCGTGGACAATATGGCCAAGGATGCAGGAAAGCGACTTGATCAGCTGAAGAGTTTCACCCAAGAGCATGGTTAGATTCAAGATGGAATGTCTCATATGTTTCGATGGCAGTCTCTGAAACATCGCTAGGCAGATATGATGCCATCCACAGGCGAGCTGTACCAATTATAGATGTTGCAGGGGAATGCCATTCAACCACTAGCACAGAGAAGACGAGTTGGCAGACTCACATTTTTCCACCGGATATACCATGGATCACCAACTCAATAGCATGTTACCTCCTCCTCCAGTAGTGCGAACAGTCACCAGGACATAAACATCTCACCACACAGCTGCTGTACTAATTCCATTCTTAAACACTGATGATGGCCATAAAAGGACATTCTTACTTACAGCCGACCGCCTCTCGAATGAACTCCAGGTGGAAATTGTTACAACCATGAAGAAAGAATGTTCCGCCTTCTTTGGTGCCTGCCGTCAGCGCCCGCCACATGCACCCACCCACGCGCGTACGCACGCACGCACGCACGCACTCACGCACACCAATGACATTAATTTTATCCTTGTGAGATAATGGCAGGAGGGAGATATTTTAGGGTGGACATTGTCCTGGGGGGTTTTGTCCAGGGGATTATGTCCTGTACTGTAATGATATCTTGTTTACAATGAACACATCAATATCCAGTCGCTTGACCCAGATCATAACTGAAACCAGACTTGTTTAGTGATGCAGCGATGTCAGCGACTGAGGGCGACTGAGGGCGAATCAATTCATTATAATAACAAAACTAGGAGCCTTGGCTAGTGAGGACTTTTTCATCGTTGAAGTGCACTTTTGGAGCCCTTAGTATGACCTTTAGTCATAGTATAATTTACCCTTTTTACACTAGAAAGTAGCCTGTTTGGGCCTTACTGCCAGGTACTTGCCCATTTATGAAAATGGCCCATTTTGCCGTTTTAGGACTTTGAATAAATTGCTGATTTAAGGAAAATGTTCTCTCTGTTAACACGAAAAGGTCCCTGTGGGGACTTTGCCCGCGGTAGTTTAATATTTTGTCGAATAAGTTGCCTTTTGGTATAGATTTTGCTCCAAAATCATTGCCCTTTTTTTGGCTGCGATTTCTATTCAATAACTAGTCTGAAATAAACCGTGACTTGTTTTACCATAGAGAGGTTTTATGTTTTACCTTAGAGAGGCTTCTTGAACCTTGCCACAAGACGTATGGAAAATGTTGTCCTTTTTACGCTTTCCGTGTATTTGCTCTCAGATGAATGTCGTTTTAACCTAAATTGTTTACCATTTTATGTGTTGCCTCTAAAAATGCCCGTTTAAGAAATGTGTCATTTCTGACATTGAAGCAAAATGTCTATTATGGGACGTTGCCCCTGAAGGTTATCGATTTTTCAGCAAGTTGTTCATTCTGACAAAGACTTTGATCCCATCTGGTTGCCTTTTCATAGACAAAATATTATTTCTGCAATTTCAGGCATTTGAAAGAAAATGTTTAATTTTGACCAGTAAAAATGCGCTTTCAGGATTTTGCGCCCAGTTGAAATCCACTTAAACTGTTCAAATAAAACAACCATATATATTGAGCTACTCAAATGGACTGTGGCACATCAGAAAGGCTAAATCCAGTTTTTATGTAAAAAAAATCCTACTTAAAAGTGTCCATTGGGGCATTGCTCTTGTCACTAAACTGTCCTTTTATTGAAAGTGTTCTTTTTCTATTCCACTTAAATTGCTCAGTGTACATCTCTGAAAATACCCAGAGACAAGAATAAAGAGGGAATGTCCACACTTCGCCTTGGTGTCAGTTTATGTGCCGGTCCGTTACAGAGCCGTACATCGACGACGGACAGTCGGACGATGTCAAGCGCCACTATTACAGCGGCAACTGCGACGACCAACGACTGGAGATAGGCGAGAAATACATCGAGATCCTGAAGGCGTCTGACATGCGCGAGATTTGCACGTCCTGGGCAGACTCGTGTGTGCCGGAGAAGGCCAAAGTCGTGTGTGGCAACAACACGGCAGCTTAGCTCTGACAGTACACGTGAATTCAAGGCTTTGGGTGTAAGCCGTTTACGCTAGACAGCGGTAACCTATTGTCGGACGAATCAGGCTCATTACCCAGTGACAATGCTTAATAGACTAGGATGTTGTTGTTTGGTCGTGTGGTGTTTTGTGAAATTCGAACGGTGTAATGCTCAATCAATGAGCACTAAATTTATCGTTACCGTTGATCTGCATAGACGTGTATTTTTGTGAACTGTTTACAATCCTAGTATCACTGTGTGGGTTGAATTATTGTTAGCAGGCTTTAACCTTCTGTTCTCTTAACAAAGACATTATGATTGAACCAATGTGAATTGCTACTACTTAATGACATCATCCAATATTATTATATCATTTCAAAAGAATATGACATCTAAAGCAATTTCACAACAGGTGCGTAAGCATCGTGTCGTCGCATCAAAACCAGTTCATTAAATTATTACACATGGAGCCAATGTGCGAGGAGGTCGTCATTCAGACCACAGACGGATCACATTCTATTAGAATGCATATAATGGATTCACATTTATTGATTTAATCGCACGGTGTAAATATGCCAACTAGCGTGCATGGTACATGTATTATTGTTTGATATGTAATAATCAAGACGCTACTTGATACAAATCTGCATATGAGTTGAGTATCGTGATAAAAAATAAAACATGTTATTAATCGGCATTGGAAGATATGTTTAATGCAAACACCGTCATTTGTTATGGACGTCGTTTCCCAGAAAAAGGTAGCGTCATTGGAGTATCGCTGAACAGTTGTCATTAATCATATCTCGTTCCTTGTTCCTCGAGGCGATTCAAGATGGCGTTGTGTCTAATTGCGTGACGCAATACGAGTTTAAATTACACCCAGTCAGTAGCCCTAGTACGCTATGTTTGAATGTCACATTTGATGTTTGATCACATATTATAGCAACAGTGCCGTGCGTTCATTCGCAATTGCTTGTTACAACTATGCATTTAATTGTGCATCATAGGTGTCAGACGCACTCGAAGACAAGGTGAAGTATCTAATAAGCCAGATTAAATCTATTACGTCTGTTCCATTCGGTCGTAGACAAAGTAAAGTATTTAATAAATCAGATATTAATCATGGGTGTCACACGCATTCGTGAAAAATAATGAAATACTTAATACGCGAGATTAGATGAAATATGGGCATTTGTAAACAAAAAGAATTATTTAATAAGCCAGATACGATCAACTGCCCGACAACTCGCGCACGCACGCACGCACGCACTCACGCACGCAAACACGCACGCACGCAAGCACTAACATCATTAAATGAAGTCATAAAACTAGACATATAAATATACACTAGTTTTTCAATAAACCGCAGTTAGTGAAATTATAACGTCACATTCAACATAACCTATACACGGTCTGTGTTGATCAGGAGAGTGATCAAGAACGTTTTGACGTAAACTTGTGTCGGTGCTACCAACATGTTCCACAATGCATTGGACGATGTACATACAGCATGTTTGTTGTTCGACAATCTTGACACCACTGAAAATATTCATAGAATGTTCATAGCCAAGATTGTCTCCAAAACCGTTTAGACCCTCAAAACCGAACCAGTGTTTTAGAGGTATACAACGTAGAAAAATCATGTTATTTTATTTACTTTTTTTAGTAAAAGTTCACCCCTCAAGTCAATTTTATCTCTCGTCTCTTTTGAGAATCATTTCGTGAAAAATTAAACCTATATACTACCCACCCAGACATGCTGGCTCGTTTGTATAACAGTATTACATAGTTTTGATGAAATCATTGGAAAAACTATTAATTTTTCTTTTCTTCCGGACATGACGAAGCTGGGAAAGTGACTGCGCATATTACTTAATATATGAACATCAACGAACCTGTTTCGCGATGGGCTAAATGAAATGACGAAAGAGTCTTAAAGTAATTTCCCAAACCATTTAGGGCCATAGAACAGGTGCCTAAACCACGTGTCCTTGGTGCAATCGAATGAGAAGTTATATACTCCCTCTGCCCGATGTATTTGTGTGGCGCGGTGGCGCAGTGATTGGAACATCGGACTCTCCAGCTAGAGGATCGGGATTCGATTCATCTTGTTGCCGTTTCGAAGACAATTTCATTACCTCCACTTTGCTTCGGTGTCCTCAGTTGTATAAATGGGTGCATCTCAATAGACAGTGTGTGGACGAGTAGTCTTCGCGCAGTAATTATATCACGGATGAATGCTTCCCAGTGAAGTCGATTTGGCGTTGGAACGAAGAGGTATGCCAGGGTGTGAAATATAAACCGCTTTGAACGGTACTAAGGACAGGATACCGCGCTTTATAAGAACGTACATTTACCTTTCGAACCGAGTTAGCTGGCATGAAAGACCAGAACGCAATTAATGTCCTTGAACGTTTGCATAAAATACATACATTGTGAATATACGCAAATATAAACAACATTAAAATGAGTGGTCATGCGTCACAGCAATCGAATTATACCGTACTTACTGCGGTTGCATTAAAGCATATAAAACAATGTAGATAAAAGAAGGTTGTTCAAATACAAACACAATTGATACATCAATCAGAAAACCGACATAAACAACGTAAATATGAAATGTTAACTAGGTAACAACAATGAATGAAGCACAGCTGTGTATTCGTTAAAGCGACGTCTACGCATATGCTTTGCGAGCGTTCCGGTTGACGCACTCGTGTGGAGTCCCAGAGTTATTGATTCGTTTAGCTAGACTAATCTAACACTAGTAGTTTGAGTCGACTATTGAAACGTGCACAGGTGGAATCTAGACTGACTACTGATCAGCTCTGTGTGTTTTGGAAATGGCATGGTTTGTACTGGAGGCTATCGTCATTGCGTCCACACTCTGTGTGTTTGTTCACTGCCAAATTGAGCAGGTAAGAGTTTCAACATTTCCATATAAACGTTGCGACATATTAGCGTCCCGAAGCTAAAAGGTGTGCTATCAAGTGTATGTTGTGGGTAGCTTAAGTCCGTGTTACCCATCGTTCATCGTGACGTCACTATTATACTGCGACAACGCGATGCTTAGATACGTCGATGACTATATTATAGCTACAACGCAGCAGTACACACAATATTTGTAGACGTTCGAAAATATCATGTTGGTCATATTTAATCCTACCCGTCTACCACGATTAAGTCGGCCAAACGAGACTTCTTGTTTGGATCCGCTCGGTGTATTCACACCTGCATTTTCTCTTTTTATCGTGTCATAATAATTATCGTGATATATCTATTTATCGTAAAGTTAGATTCATTGATACAAAATGCATGGAATATATAATCATCATATAAAAGTAATTAAAATAACTACACATGGGTGTCTGAAGTTAATAATCAGTTTTGTCGGCAGCAATGCCTGCATAAATTATACAAATATCAAGACAAAATTGTAATAATTTATTTGTGTGCGCATACCTTTGTCTAGAAATGTAATCTTTATACATTTGGCTGAACAATGGTAACACTGTCCCTCTTAAGCAAGTGAGAATAATTGGAATATGTATTTCGTTTTACAGGTTGTAATTTATATAAATGAATACACATTTTGAAGTAAATTGAAAACTAACAAGCTGCATTTTACAACTATGTACAACTATGTACCTATGTTACATTGTGTTATACATTCTCTTAACGGGGCTCGATGGTCTCAATCTTAAATAAATCAGTCATTCTAAAAATAATAAGTACCACAGCCGTACTTGATAATCACTGGCAGCATATTGTGTATGTTTCAGCATGGCGCTGTTTCGTCAGGACTGGTGGCCAGGAGTTGCTCAATGGAGACTCTGAAACAAGATGGTTTTGTTGACCGATGCTTCGGCAGCGATGACACTCCAGTAGGCCACGTAGAGAACGACCTCGTCCCCGTCACGACAATATGCACCATTAAGTGAGACATTTATTTACTGCCGCCGTCTTGCTCATGTGTTTTTTCACATGGTGTGTGAGTATATATTAGTGCAGTGTGTGCGTGTGTGTGTGTGTGTGTGTGTGTTTGTGTGTGTGTGTGTGTGTGTGTGTGTGTGTGTGTGTGTGTGTGTGTGTGTGTGTGTGTGTGTGTGTGTGTGTGTGTGTGTGTTTGTTTGTGTGTGTACACTAGTGTAATTTTGCTGGGTCAGCGCACATTAGGGCAATGCAGCGTTACTTGAGCCACTGGGTTAGTTGAGCCACCATGTAACCATGTAACCATGTAACAATGTAACCATGTAACGACAGTTACATGGTATCACTCAGTGATTGAACATGTTATTAGAACATTGACGTAAATAAGTACTATTTGTCATAACTTTCAGAAAAAAGCTTAATTGTCGAAACGGGGTTAGTTGTTGAGCCAACCAAGGCCAAGAGGAGAATTAGTTGAGCAGTGGCTATTGACCGAAGACAGTTGTTTTGTCTTTACCCCGAAATGCAACAAGGAATTCATTTTTTGGGAGCAAATTGGGATATCGGATTGCTACAAGGCAACACATTAGCAGCTAGTTACACTGGTTGCGGTTGGCCTATAAGTCTATATTAATTAAATGTGTCGACTTATTCATTAAACGTGTATATTTGTAAATGTGTTGGCTGAGTTGCTATGCAATTTTAGTACAAGGCCTACTTAAATTATACAAATACAACATTTACCCAACTTACGCCGTGGCTCAATTTACCACACCAAGTGTTAGTTGAACCAGCTTACCAACCCTATTTGAATCAGCTACATATTATTATAGATATCTATGCATATTAGATATATTATCTTAGTACGAAACACTAATAATAATCATAGTTTATATGAACAAAAACTAATTTTTACCTATGAATATGATTGTGCGCTAGATATCAAAATAATGAAATATGGCTCAACTAACACTGCCTTCCCCTACAAAGTATTTGTTGCTCCGATTCAACGTTCGGATCGGTCCAGCAACTGTTACACCTGCCCAATATATACGCGTCGCGCGTTTTGTTGAGTTGCGTAACGGCTTACATTGTACGACTAATCAGCCAAGCATAAGTAATCGTATGTTATATATATCGTGTCTCCATTCAAACACGTACATATAATCGATACAAAAACAATGTAGATTATATTGTTACGGTAAAAAAAGGTTATGTATACACTGTTGTCTTGCTTTTTCATCATCGCATTACCAGTTTTTTTCTGTCTGCATCACCGACACGATAACAAAACGTTATATGAGCGTTGTGCGTAGATGTTTTCACTTAAAATTAACCGTAGCCGAACATCGACGAAGGCCTGGCATATCCAACTACATGTCTTTGAACTGAACACTAGTCAAACAGTTTGGGGTTTTCCACGAGAATCATTGTTCGTTTATCTGATTCTACTAACCGGAGGACGTGATTCTGTCAAGCCGCTCATTTTAACACACAGGGAACAGGAAATGATTCCGTCCCAGTCATTTTGATTCACTGTATTTCAGATGCAGAAAGCATGTAGGCATTTCGTACCGTCTATGTGACACCGATGGATACTGGACCGGTCCTCCACTGAAATGTGTCGGTACGTAACAGTGACATGGTGTACGAGGAGATAAGCACGGGACAGCGAAGTGTATAGCTCTGGCACTAGAACGCAGTTACGACTAAACACATTACACAAGAGAGGAGGCATGTCAATTAAGGTTGAGTAAATGTAATGAAGACAATAGGACATAACAGTACTTTATGAAACTCAGTTTGCCCTGTTTCTTAAATTATTCTGAGCAATGGATAAAGAAAATAATAGATATATCTTGCTTTATGTAAAGTCACATTAATGTTTATACAATTGACAATTGTTTCACTCAAATTTTACCAGCTTAATTTAAGTGTGCGGGGCACAAAGCAACGAGTTGCCAACACGTTGTTTTTATTTATATTACAAGCGCAGACAACGGATGAACAAAGTAGAGCGTAACGGAAAGAGTAAAAACTTAATGGAACTATGCGTCCAAATCAAAGAATTGTGTACCACCCGTCCACGAGTCGTGCAAGAGTAGGTTAACGCAATACATGAAATTGTGCTAACATCGTTTACATCTCAGTGGTTTCGTAATCTTCGTAATCTTCACCATCCAGTTTGCTTCATGTTATACGCAAAAAGCCAACTAAGGTGTGACAGGTTGGCTGATGGCTAACGCCTGACTGAGTCAAACACGATTCCTGTGATAAATGGATCACCGAATATGGTGGTTAGAGAAAGATCGACCGGAGGCCATAAACACATCGGACAGACGACTGTAGAAACATGATACATACCAGTGACATGAATGTTCAAAACAAAGAATTCAAGTACATCAAGCCTAACATTGACTAATATCTGAGAAAGATAAACACGGACGGATATTTAGTCAGAAACCAATATTTGGAGAGTGATTGTGCATGACTGATGGTTTTATACAATCGGATTCTGTTTCTTCTTGCAGCGAAAGAGGGGATATCCGAGAAAGAAACAATTCGTGTGAAACGAGGATGGCGTAGAGTGAGGCGGTCTTTTAGACGGGCTACCCGGCGAATCGGAAGAACATGGAGACGTTTTCGCAATAGGGTTGGCTGTTGGCTGTTTAGATGCAGACGACCAGGACCGCCCCCTGGTGAGCATGTATTCATATTACAACATTTCTACCTGTGTCATACTATATATAGTCTTCCTTGTAGTGACTACTAATGGATCAGCTGATATGCCACAGCTGTCACAACAAGACGCTTATCATTATTCATTCATTGCCCTTTGCCGCGGTCATTCTTAGGTTTGAATGTTACCGATCCAGCGGCTTACCTAATATAAACATTATTCAGTACTCCTTTGTCGTCACTCACATTAGCCTAGTTTCTCATTGCCTGCTAAGCGTTTGAAGGCTTACACACGAAATGATTTTTTAATATTCTCAGGAATGCTATTGCAAGCATCATTACAAAACAACATTATCCTTACAGTAAATGCAGAGTGCACAATATGCAGGTGTGCAGTGCTTGTGCATTGCATATGTGCAGGTATGTGTGCATATATATATATATATATATATATATATATATATATATATATATATATTATATACTAATATATATATATATATATATATATATATATATATATTAGTATATATATATATATATATATATGTAAATATGGGTGGGTGGGTGGGTGGGTGGGCGGGTGGGTGGGTGGGTGGGTGGGTGGATGGGTGGGTGGGTGGGTGGGCGTGGTCATCGGCAACTGCATGTGCTTTTCTGGGCACTGCGCGTTCAGTCAGCTGAAAGGCTGTATGTGGAGGCCTATGATCTTGGAAGCAATATTGCAGATGCGGAGAAGCATATTTTTGTGTGAAACATACATAGCAGGGAAAAACAGCTACTACAAGATGTCAACACTGACTCTATAATATTCATGTACAACAATAGAAGTTTGGGGTCAACATGAAACGATCTTAGTTTTCTTAACAGGTACATCCTTTGCAGTAATGCAAACATACATTCATATATACATTAGTATATAATATATATATATATATATATATATATATATATATATATATATATATATATATATATATATATATATATATACACACACACACACACACACTAATATAAAAAACTAAAACCGTATAAAAATACATTTTACGGTCGCTCAACGATTGCAGATATTTCTTAGGGTTATAGTTAGAGCGAGGGTTATGGTTAAAGTCCTCATATTCATTCTGAACGAATACTAAAGTTTCTTGATAGGTAATTACCATGTCATGTCATATTCAGTGTTTTTGAAAAGACAGTCAGTACTCGTCTTGCGGCCCCTATGGTACGCTGCAGATTTGGGCCACAGAAGGGGTTCATCAGGTAACAAGCTGTGGTCGATCTTGAGGTGTGGAATAGGCTGGATTAATGCGCTGTGTGCATAAACTCATTCAGTGATTTGAAGTCGTTGTTATGCAGTCGTCCTTCCAATCGCTTCGTTGTTGATAGTTGCTCTATTAGAAGGGTTAGTTTTAACATGTGTCATTTTAGCTTTCGTCAAGTGAGGTACGTCCCGACCAGCTCATCGTTAGTATACGACATATGGGTTTCATGGCAGTCATACATGAGATTGTTGCTACAGCGCTCTCAACAATATGACAACCTTCTACTTACAGAGGAAAGAGAGGTCGTTGTTACAAAGGTGCAACTGGCGCTGTGATCCCCTGTTATGCGAACAACAACGCCCATAAGAGGCTGAACCTTGGCAACCCTTTCTCCCCGCTAGCATGAAGCATAAACTGTCTGGGAAAGAGCCTCAGTTTGACGTCTTCAGCAGCGACGTACTTCCCGTGACTAAGCAACTTTGATAAAACTATCACCTCCAGAAGAACAAACCCAAAGCAACTGGATGGACAACTGCAGGATATCCATACCAAGTCACTGGATGAGATTGTCAGAACGGTCTTCAACAACATTGAATATGACAAGACCCTATAATTACCTCTCGAAACGTTCGTATTCGTTCTGAATGAATAAGACAATTCTAATCCTAACCCTAGTCCTAACCCTATCCCTATCCCTAGCCCTAGCCCTAGCCCTAGCCCTAGCCCTAGCCCTAGCCCTAACCTAACCCGATTTAGATTTTATGCAACATACACCAAATGAAGGTTTAGTATATTGCCATTTAAAAACAAGTTGTTTTACATATTACCTTACAAAACTAGTCTTTATATCTTCATATTCTACACAATCGAACATATACCTTCTGTGTGTATCACTGCTCCACTTGGAAGTCGTCAAAGTGTTAACCCGTGCTCTGTTTGAACACATATTGTGTTTGCCATTTGCTTTTATAATTTAGTAGTTTACGTTTTAGTCACCTGTGTAGTTTTTCGGTTTTGATTCTCATACTAAACATGTTATGCCACTTACAGATCGCACGTCGCCAACTCTGTATTGTCCGTCCGACATTCACAAGACGGCCGACGCCTTCCAGGACTCCACCAGAGTTTACTGGAGTGAACCAGAGGCGTACGATAATCGGGACGGCAAGATCACGTACGGGTGTCTGTGTGCGCTTGTGTGTACGGTCAGTGCGTGCGTACGTGTACGTATACGTGCACAAGGAAGTTCCATATATGATATAATTCACCTCCAGAACACGAACAGAACGTTGTAGCCTTTGATCGTTTGTCCATATCAGCCAAAATATATATTTACACATTGAGACAGGACGTAGCCTACTGTTAGTCATTCTTGTCTTCGGTTGTTCTGTAGCGGTTGTTTTATATAATGATCTCCAGAGGTATTTATTTATGATACGCGTAACAGTCCCGGAACATTAGGTGCCGGTTCCGCATGCAGTGTAACTATGGTAATGATCGGACCGAAACATGCAAACTAAAACTAAAATAAACGTATATGGCTACCTCAATCTTTGGACAGACAATAATAATATTCAGGGACGTAGCAAGCGGTAGAGCAGTACCAACTAGTTGACTGCTAATTTCAACCGATAATGTCCTCTCAACCAGACCAATGTTTGAGAGTGTGATACGGCCTTGATCTATACTATAGTCTACTCTATAGCGTAGACTATTGTGTTAATACATAAGAATGCGAAAATTGACTTTTAGTGTCTAGCCTTTGCTTCTCAAATGTATAGTGCTTATCGGAAGTATTGGCACCGGCCTGGTCTGCACTACTCCGAGGGAACGACAACAGTCGGCTACTATTCCAGAGACAGGGCCGGCAACTACGGCAGCTGTAGCTTCAATATATATTAGTGGTCAGTAAGCAAACGTCCATACATCATACATATTGTACACGTGCTGCGATAAATGGTAACCTTCCGACTAACATTAATTATGCACATGAATTAATTTAGCAGCAGCATGAAGTAATCCAATCAGTGATGCCATCTGACAGAAACTGTCAAACCATGTGTCTAGCAGATTCTGGGTAAACATCCGGGTTCCGTCAAAATGGAAAGTGCGTATAATACAAAGAGGTCGTGAGAGCAAAAAACAATGGTGCTATTTCAAAGAGCCTTGTTAATCAAGCCTAGTCTCGCCTAGCCTCTAGACTTTAGCGCTTCCATGAAATCTGTGAGCAGAGTTTGACCGAACACGAATGTTTTGATTGTTACCGTCAGAGGGCACCACCGATCGGATTAATTAAGAATATACTATATTTATATGCATAGTGTGTACAACGGGATTAAGTAAATAATGTAATACAATTTGATACAAAATGAAATGTACCTCAGAATCAAAAGAAAATACCCTTTCTTCTAACAGTATTTAAAGCCGCCGCCATAGACAAAGTTCCGTTTAGAAAATCAAGCAAAAATGCTTACTCGGCTAAAAATTGCTACCTGTTGCATTCTGTGTGTTTGCTGTGTCAGTTGTACTGAGAACAAACCGAACACAGTGTTCAATGTGATGTTGTTCGTAATGTTCAATGCGATTCTTTTCAGGTTTTAGTGGTGGCGACAATCGGTGGCCCCACAGCAAGGAGTATGGCTAATTGAGAATTTCAAACGTATCGTAAATGCAGCAATGTTAAATTCATAAGACAAGACGTTCAAAGAATTTAGCAAAACCTGATTCATTATTTATTTTCAATCTCATACATGACTCTTTCCCATGATTGTAAAAAAACAAGCCCAAGCATCAACCAAAGTTAGGGACATTTTCAAAATCAATCAAAAACCTATGTTATCAAACCACATTTTCTTCTGTTGTAGTAACACGTTGTCGAGCCCCAGTTCGCATCAGTCATGGATATTTCGTCTGCAGGTGTGTAACACACATCGCTTAGCATTTAGATTACACAGCAAAACGACGATATTGCTCAGATTATTGGCTTAATTGACACAACTAGTTACTCTTCCTTTCCTGCGATAGGCCGGGAGTTAGTTCAGTCACGGAACATTGTATTTTTGTTTCTCCCTTTATGAGAGTTGAAACTAAGAGCAATGTGATCTTCTACATTGTGTATAGTCAAGAACATGCATTAGTTATGTACTGTGACATGTTTTCTCTTTACAAACCTTACCGACAGTAACTTATCTGCAACACACACACACACACACACACACACACACACACACACACACACACACACACACACACACACACACACACACACACACACACACACACACACACACACACACACACACACACACACACACACACACACACACACACACACACACACACACACACACACACACTCACACATACACACACACACACACACACACGCGCGCACACAAACACACACGCATGCACGCACGCACGCACGCACGCACGCACGCACAATTATATATACAACATTTAGGAATATAGTAAATACTATTAACTTTTTGTTTGTGAACGTTATACTTTTATATATACATATTCTGAGATCATTGCATTGTTCAATACACATTCGATTTTAATATATCAAGTCTAATTTTAAAGGTGTGTGTGCCTATATTTAATAATTATGGTAACTCGAGTATGGCCCTCTTCCTTGCAGACCCAGCCATGATTACCGTTATGGTGGATGGTGTCGATATGGCTGCTACCGTGGATACAGGATTAGTGCGGGTTATGGCGCATCTCTGATGGAATGTCGTGGATCTGGTGACTGGTACAGAGGAACACCATCTTGTGAAAGTAGGATATGTTTGTTTCTGTTATAATTTTGTTCTCCTCTTTATCCCCGAAGTCCGGGGCGAGACTGACATCGGTCCAGGTCGTCGAGTTTGTCCTTCTCCTTCCGTCACTGTTCGTATTTCTTTCTTCACCACCCGTCTCCACCACCCGTCTCCACCACCCGTCTCCGCTCCCCTCTATGTTATAGTATGCCATATACAATCATTAATATTTAAAAATTTAACATATTCACTCACATGGCTACAGGAAGGATGTCTTGATTGGTTATTGTTTGCCTTTTTCTATGCACCTGATATTTTGGTGGTTTGGCTGACAAATATCTATGGTTGGGTTTCTTCTGCGACAGTAGACGAAACTAAACAAAACACTATTTTGAATTAGGCAATTGTATTTTGAATGGGACAATTGGAGAAACTGCAAAAAACATTGTACACAGTTGACATGATCATTGTATGTATTTAATTTAATTGCCAAGACCTTGTGCCTTCAGAAGAAATATTTCTTCCCTGTACAAAAGAGTCGATCTAAGTCGTAGTGAAAGGCATTACCCTGTGATAACGGCATGTACGCCTACAAGTGGCAGCAGCGATAATGCGTTCACTTGAGCAATTTGCACTATATTAAAAATTTTTTCATTAGTATCCTTATTTGATGGGGTTGCATGCACTAGGCAGTAGCTATGTCTAATGATATGTCGTCTGTCGGATGAAAACCACATTTCATATTTCGTGCTCATAAGCCAGATCAATTACTTACTTGAATTACTGACTTGCAGAGGTTCGCTGTCCCCTTCTCTACCCACAACCACACACGACGATACATTGCAGCGACTGGAATTACTTCCAGAGCAAATGCAGCTATATCTGCGCTGACGGCTACCGCGTGCCGTCCGGACAGAACGGCGTGCGGGTCTGCAGCTACACTGGGCACTGGCGGGGAGGCACTCCGGTCTGCCAAGGTGGGACACTTGTTTCGTTTGAGCTATAGACTTAACATTTGCTGCAGTATGTCTGTTGCACGCACGCACGCACGCACGCACGCACGGGCACGCACACGTACACACATATTAAACATATTTACATCAAATGTCCCAACTGGGCCCTGGTTCTGTGACACAACATAATGGACAATTTCACTTCAGATTACGAGCGGCCGAGGTTTCACAACTGTCCCGTCAATCGAATTGCATACACGGCGAAGTTGAGCGACTACGGTGTTGCCGTCTGGACAGACCCGGACGTGAGAGACAACTCTGGGGAACCGATAATTGTCATCCGGACGGGACCCAGCGCCGGCACAGCACTGGCCGTAGGGACACATCGAGTGACGTACAACGCCAGAGACAGCGCCGGCAACATGGCCTACACGTGCAGCTTCACCGTCAACGTCAGACGTACGTGGTAGAGTCGAAGTCAAACAGTTTGCAGTCGCATTCTTATATTTAGTCAGTATTAGAATTAAAATGTAATCTACGAAATTAATTAAAACATCATTTACTAGCTAACTAAATCTATGTTGATTTGTAGTTTATGTGTAACTCTTGAAATATAACGATGTTGTACAATGTGCAATGTGCCTTCTGTAAAGGTTTGGTGTGTCCCGTCATCTATACAACGCCCTATCAACGCGTGTCATGCCCGGCTGGCCACAGCTACGGTGCTAGTTGTTACTTCAATTGTACTAGCGAGAAGAATGTGATTGGCGCACAAGCCGTGTCGTGTGACTCGTATGGCTATCCACCCGTGACGTATTGGACTTGGAATTCGGCACAGCCGACATGCGCAGGTAATATGCTATGGCCTATTTTAGGTGATCGATCCAATTTATTTTACTTTTGATGTTTCCATGTGTGGAAGCACATCTTCATCGAATATGAGGCACGAGCAGTGATATTTGTATACATGCATGCAAAAATACACACAAACACGCACGCACATACGCACGCACGCACCCACGCACACACACACACACACACACACACGTACGTACGCACGCAACAAACGTATATGATTTTCTGTACGAGTAGCCACAACTTCTGTTTTGCAATGGGTACTTTTACAGTTTAGCCCCGGAGCCCAAATAAACACCTACAGTCGCCAAATTTCTCAACATATATTTATCACATATATACTCATGTTACGTGATAAGTCACATCATATTAAATTTCAGATGTCTAGCTTCATTACATACCCTTATTTTATTGACATTATATGAACATTTTTCAAGGAATCGGTAGAAACGTTATAATGGTTGCCTATGTGAAAATCAAGTGTGGTCTGACCCCACTAGTTGCACCGTCAGTTGTAATTCCTGAGAACTTCATACATCGCGAAGCCATGGCTAACGATGTTTAGTTTTTATCAATTTTGATCGTTTATTACCCAGCAAGTGTAATTATTTTATCACATGACATGTCACATGACATGAGTATATATATATATATAAATATATATATATATATATATATATATATATATATATATATATATATATATATATATATATATATATATATATATATATATATATATATATATATAGATATATGTGGAGAACTTTGGCTGCTGTGGGTGACTGTTTTAATGGTTATTTGGCTATACTGCAAAAGTACCGTGCAATATACGCTGACACAGATAATCGTGGAATGCTCGCAGAATCAATCGCACAACCACAGTGATTAAAATCATTGCCAGTCGTGTAACCGCGCGACTCGCCACAAAGGTTCAGCAGTGTACGCCTGGCATTAGGCGCTACCGCATTTCTTGGCCTTCAACCATGCCATGTCTGAGTGATTTTCCACCAGCGGTGGAGGGGGTCGACGCGTTCCACAACGTATAATCACAGTACAAGTACTAGGGTTTTCCCTGTCCTGTTACGTTATATTTGTTCTTAGACATGACATGGATTACATCGCATGTTAAACTGAATAATGTATTCTTTGAAATAACGTATACAAAAGCTAAGTAGCGTATTCACTATTCCCAATAATGGAGGTCATTATATCCATATTTACGTATGCGTGTTTGGGTGCGAACCCTATGATGACCGTCAAATTCAGCTGACGTCAGTACGTATAAGTTACGGAAGTAAAATTGCGTAGAGCAAAAAATGTACGGCTGAAACTGTACGTGGCTTACGTATAATTGTGTTACTGATTCATCTTGGAAAGCAAGGTGTATTGATTCACATTCATGCTCTCTTTGTTAGGTATGCAATGTGCCCGTCTTGAACCGCCCGTCAAAGGAGCACTGGCGTGTGATTATTGGCTGTATGGGCAGTTTTGTCAAATGTTCTGTCAGAAAGGTTGGGATATCGCGTTTTGGCTCAAAGGACAAGTACCCGAATTGTTGGTGTGTAACTCCAATGGCGACTGGTCGTGGAAAGAAGACAAACTGCCACCCTGTCAAAGTAGGCAATGTGCTTCTATTTTCGGTTGAGGAATGTATATGATTATATTGAACATCTATGCTATGACAATTGTTTACTCTCATCACATATTTTCACCATAATTTATTTTGGTCCTTTTCACTCGCTCGCTCACTTTACTCCCTCACTCACTCACTCACTCACTCACTCACTCGCCTCACTCACTTTACTCCCTCACTCACTCACTCACTCACTCACTCACTCACTCACTCACTCACTCACTCACCCACCCACCCATATATATATATATATATATATATATATATATATATATATATATATATGGGTATATGGGTATATATGGGTGGTATATATAGTGAGTGGTATATATGAGTAGTGAGTATAACATAAAAGTATATATATATATATATATATATATATATATATATATATATATATATATATATATATATATATATAGTGATTGGGTCTTGCTTCCTTCGTGGACATATTATGATACTTATCGTGTGCATAATGTTTGTAGAACCAAGACGTCCGGGGTTCGCACTGAAGACGTCGGCGCAATACTTCTCAGGTGAATGTTGTGCCAACGATACACAGCGACGTATCAGAGAGGTGTTCGTAACGGCTCTCAGCTCTTCAGCATACTCCAGTGTGTGTTCTCCACAAGAGTGCAGGTATGTTAAAAGCGGATCCGTTGTCAGTGTGTAACTCTGCAATTTAAACTGTATCGGTAATACGACGCACATGTAACTAACAGTATATTCATTTGATGATTGATTGTGCTGTGCAACAACAATACCAACTGTTATTATAAATGTATTGGTTAAAAATTAAATCAACACATTAAATCAAATAACTAAGTTGTGATTGAATTTACAGAATCGACAACGTTGGTGTACGCTGTAATCCACCTTGTGGCGACACCGCACGGCGCAAGCGAAGTGAACCTGTCGCCATTGTGGAGGTGAGTCTCACATTGGCTGCTAAAGAGAGCATGTCGGCAAAGGAAAACTACGCGACAGCCATGACAACAATGACACAACTTGCAGAAGTCCTTGAGTATGGCTCTACAAATGTCACCCATGACCTTGATCTACAGTTCAAGGCTGTGGACAAACGCAAACCCACCATGGTCTGTGGCGACGGTCTGCTTCCATCCGTGACGACGCTGTCATGTGGTCAGTGTGTTTGTCTTCTAACATCATCAGTTTTCTAAGTGAATTTCGTTTTCAATTAATCATATTCCACACAACTTAAATAAAGCACTACTGAATTAAGTGTTGTTAACTATTTTGATGTATAGGTCGGATTTGTCATGGTTTTCCTGTTATCCACTTACATAAGCTATATCCTACTGGGCGATATGCATGGATGAATCCCTAATTACAAATCCTTGTATGTCCCCACTTCAATCAGCAGTAGTAAAATGTTCGATTATTTGGAAAGATCAACAAGAAACTAGTAACATCCAACATCCAGCATCAATGTTGCCTGTTTCAGTTCCCTGTAGTCCTGGGCACTATGCGATTCAAACATTGTCCAAGTGCCAGCCCTGTCCCCGAGGGAGTTATCGCGAGGACGACGAAGCCACCAACTGTTCCACTTGTCCACCCGGGACGTCTACACGCACTGTCGGGACTGAGCGACGTGACGAGTGTCTACGTGAGACTATTACAACTCTTGTTGTCACATCAGTGTAGTAGTGAACTTTAGCCACATGACCACGTTCCTTGTGTCATCTCATTGGCTTCTTGATCGACGTCATTTCACTGTGTTAATATATGTAACTAAAATTCTGATTATATATATATACATAATGAATAAAGTAAACACATTTCATTACTAGCTTTGGCAAGACACGGAGGCGTTCTCATCGTATTATAAACGGTTTTTCTTATATTTCCAGCAAAGTGTTCCCCTGGCTCATACTCGGCAGCGGGAGGGGTGCAGCCCTGTACACCCTGTGAGTTGGGGACATTCGCTGACGAGGAGGCCACTGTTGAATGTCGTCCCTGTCCATCCGGTACCACAACAACCGACGCGGGGGCATCTCGCCTTGCTGACTGCAAAGGTAGCTACACTGTACTGGATCTAGTTCCATCCAACTCAGTTTGCCATTGCTACGTTCTTGTGTGGGTGTGTCGTCCTATATATGGTTTACATAATGGATTGTGGCACTGGACGACATACATGCCGGTTGGTTTTACTTAGCAATAGTCTACTTGCCAGAACTGTCATATTCGGCTGGTACATACACATATAAACAACTTTATGCAACACATATTTCTAATAGGATATGGTGAAAGCCAGTCGAGGTCCATTCAATGACCTGGTCATGTTTATATATTATTCATATTTGTGAATACATTACTGCTGCACATCTATAACCTGGATATAAACGATTACAAATACAAACTACTGCAGTTCATCAAGGAAAATAAATACAAATTGTCTGATTAAAAAACATACTTATTATTGGAGCTACACTAGATATTTTTTTCCAGAATCACACAACCTTTTTCGTTGCAGCTTTCGACATAGGCTTTGTTCCAACTGTATACCAGCAGTACGTTTCCAAGATAACCTCTTTGACTTCTGAAATTCAAGAAATGACCCTTTCGCTGAAGGTATATTGACTTGTTTATGCCCATGGGCGACTGGCATAAAGGTATTGAAACTAGTAATATGTGTCGTCAATATTTCCTGGCAACTCATTCATCAATCACGCTAAGTACCCACATTTTAAAAGTATAGTTATTTCGAAAGAATGTAATTGTTTTCTTATTAGACGGACATCGTTGACACCATCATGTCATTAAACTAGACATCGCACTTAAACTTAATTTAAGTTAATGCTGGTCTAACGAATCTGTTATTACATAACGAACTGTTTGTACAAACTACTCTGACACAATAACCTATATGAAACACCTTTTACTAATGCTTCCAGCTAAGACTGGCTGATGGTCAGAATGGATCTGACTCGGCAGAAGTGGTCAGACTGGACCACGTTTTTAACGACACTTCTGACACTGAAACTATTCTCCGTGTCACCATTGCAACATCCAACGAAAGTGAAGTCATAGTGAATGCTTATGGGTACGATATTATATATTGATAACACTTAACAGATTTAAAGATATTGTTAAACTGTAAAGTGTGTAATGCTCTGAATGCAGGAGATTGGATATGAGCACACATATTATTATTATTATTTTATTATTTTGTATGTATTATCTTTGTTTCAAATCACGTAAGCCTATGCATAGTGCAGTCTTAATTTCAAATATATATATATATATATATATATATATATATATATATATATATATATATATATATATATATATATATATATATATATGTATATATATGTATATATATATATATGTATATATATATGTATATATATATATATATATATATATATATATATATATATATATATATATGTAGCTTAGGTCTATATCACCGTCATACTTAGCCATATCACTTGCCATTGCAACTATTGTAAACATAAGCTAGTTGGGTGTAACAATATCGTGTTGTATCAACTGTGCATCAATATTACTGACTTAGACAATTACACAAACTGGAGTTACACATTACAATACCTGTCTCTAGGAAAATCACATATTGAAGTGAAACCACCGTGTCTCGTGGTTGTACTCGACAGGTGCAACGTCAGTAGCAGTGTCACTACAACGACACAGTGGCACAGCATTGGTGTGTCTGTCAATGAGACCACGTTACTGCTCCATCATAATGGTCATCTTGTGGTCACCAGTGGAACATGTCGAGGGTCGCAGAGTTACGAACATGGTGACAATATCACTGCCCTCCGTGCCACCATTGGCAACAACACAGGTTTGCATCGCAAGTGATACGTGTGGATTCTGAGTAGCGTTGATTCTTCACGACAAATATATATCACGCTTAGCACTGAATCTTGATATAACTTTGAAACACCATCTTGTTGAAATGTCAACAACCACAGCGGTGTTGATACCGTGGTAGAAGCTATGATTAAAGCCTAGGGATAGAACAGTAATGTGGTAATTGTTGAAGCATGTCTGATATATAAACACTTATTTCAGATTATACATTCCACTAAACAAGACTTGTATAGGTGTGCTACTGTTAAATCCGTGGCTAATCCAATTTCAATATGCTTTGTTTGCTAGGTTGTGTGTATAGGTCATATGTCAAAAGCGAAACAAATAATTAATGATAAACTTTTTAGAACAATTTGTATTTATGAAATTATTATGACTTTTCAAAGTAAATAAAGCTGTAAAATTTAACACATGTGATATGATTTTTCAGAGTTATACATATTAAAATATTTATCGGCACAAAATAAATGGTTATGATTAAAACAAACATTTTATTTTCAGATGACGCTTTCTTTGGTGAAGTGACTGATGTGAACGTCTGGGACAAGACATTGACCGGCACTGAGATCGAGTCGGCTATGACGAGTTGCGGCCATGCTGCTCAAGGCAACGTTGTCCGTTGGCGCGATATGTCCGTGGCCGATCTCGTCGGTACATCCACCCAGATACCTTCACTGTGCGACGGTATGTCTCTGTTCATTCGTGGGCATGTTAAGAGGCTAATGAGATATAACTGTAGATATACAATATGCCTATTTGTTAATAGGATATCGCAGAAAATGCCTTTACTTATAATGTGTCACATTCTGTCTGATTGGCAATGTGTTATGTTTTGTATAACAACAGACACGGACTTGCTTCGTTGCAGCTAAAGAAAGCTATACTAACTGAAGTCCTGTGGAATAAGGGCCTTTTTCAATTCACACAAATATTGTGACAGGTTTTGCCTACTTCAACATGCAAGGTAATCAGACATTTATTTTGGAAATTAGTTTTATTCTACAGTCGTTTAATGAGATTTTCATGCCATTAGCACAGTCAACACGTTGAAGAAGCCTAAAAAGAAGAAGAGGAGGAAGAAGAAACCTTGTATTGAGCCACATACCCATATAAAATCCATCCAGAAGCGAAGCAGTGTTGCTACAACTGGCGGTTATGTTTTCAGTGACTAACGACTGTGCCCCGGCGCCGTGCGGCAACCACACGTGTGTCGACAAACTGGGCGGCTACGACTGTAGGTGTGACGACGGCTTTACTGGTCGACACTGCCAAGTGAACATCGACGACTGCGCAGACAACGCCTGCGAGAACAACGCGACATGCGTCGATGGTGTAGCATCCTACACGTGTCTGTGCCCGGAGAGCTTCTACGGAAACTTCTGCGAACATGAGATCAGTAAGAAAACAGTTCATCGTCTCAGTGATTAACAAATCATTATGTAGTGTGATAACATGTCAGTTGTAGAAATATATCATGCCCGTCCTCAGGGATTTGAAAAGGAGGGTTCGAGCGTTCACAATCAACCGAGATTTCTGGGACGATTCCAGAACTTTTTACAGTCAGAACACGGTGACGGACTGAGCTGATAGTGGATGTTAATTTTGGAACTGATGAAGAGTAGTATACTGCACATCATATATTAGGATTAATGTATATAAAGCATGTCATATTTGGAGAACACCTTAATATAGTTATACTGTGTGCTGTTTTTGCGCCATGTGTAGGCATACCGTTTTTATTCGGACTCAAGATCAACAAACATGTACATAATAAACAAATGATAACGTGACGTAGTGCCATGAAGTATGGATGAGTTGTCATGTAAGTACTATGACACTGCAGTAAACGGCGGCTGGGGTGAATGGGGCGACTGGAGTCAATGCAGTCGCAGCTGCGGCGGAGGCAAGACGACTCATCACCGTCTGTGTGACAGTCCACCGCCTGACGCCGACGGACGACAATGTGACGGGGACAGTGAGGAGTGGCAGGAATGTCACACAGAAGACTGTCTAGGTACGTTGTCAACAGCAACAGTTGAATAAACACATAAATAATATTACGATACAATTGGCATTAGTGTTGAATGACATAATGCTACAAACTGCATTACTGTAGGAGCTAGATAGACAACATGTGTTGCAGAAGTACTAGTAAATATCAACAAGTATCAAACCAATAATTGGGAAAGCATACCTTGCCCATGTCGAATAAGAAAAAAAACACAATGACCCTTGATGTGCTATCACGGTTCCCAACAGAAAGTGATGATGACGAACCAATTTGACAGTTGTGTGAAACCGGCCTATGCTATCTAAGGGGAATTGTCATTGCCTGCAAGTCGTTAGCAGTGCTCTTGGGGCATACAAACCATACGTGTTTTCACGTGTATATACTATTTTTTATAAACATATCTCTGAGCCGCAGTCCCTAGTAAACTCCGCAGTCAGTTACTGCACTGTGACATGTGCTGTACTGATTGAGCGACAGTGATAATACTAACACAGAGTCTACATGGATGTATATTTGCAGTTTGCGGCGAGCTGCAGCCGCCTGACCACGGCTCCGCCAATTGCAGCGACGGCGAGGAGGCCATCAACTGTACCGCGGTCTGTGACGATGGCTACGAGTTCAGCATCGAGCCTCTGGATAACTACTACTGCGGCCCAGACACGGCCAATAGGTGGAGCCACCAGACGGAAGATAATCCGCATGCGCAGGTGCCTGATTGCGCAGGTGTGTACAAGTTTCCTCCAGTATTTGTCATAAATTGAATGTATAATATAATAATGATTAAACATTTGTATATCCAGTCTGCAATACTTCAATTCAAACACAATATATACTTACTAATCCAAGTTATCTATAAGTATAATGAATAAAATAATCGTCAAATAGTGAACTTTTGAACTGCAGTGGAGAAACATTAATTATTATGTATTGTTAAATTTAACGGTATTGTGACGATAAAGCAGATTGCTTCGTTCTTTTTAAAAAAACTTGTTAAAATAGTACTTTATAAAGACTTTCAGAAGATCAACCTGTTATCTCCTCCCGTCAGTAAACTTGCACACATAAAATATTTAGTAACATCCACACGATCTCCCGGTAATTGTGATATTAAAAAAATAATGTCAGCACCGTAGCTAAGTGCAAGATATAGCTTTGTTTTGCTTCTCCGTTGTAGCTATATCAGTGTTATGTCAACATTTGTGTTATCAAATAAGTAATGTTAGTAGTGCTATTTGTCATTTGAACAAAATACAATTGATGTCACTAAATAAAAAAAAAGTATATTCCATGGTGGCAGGAAATAAAACTGTCACAGTGTACAGAAACACGTTATGTCAGACTCAGTTTATGTCAGAAACTCTCGCCAAATTAGCTAACGGTGCGGTTGATGTCCTCTTGTAGAAATGTCACTGCCAGACAAGTTGACAATCATGCATACAGTGCATTACGCTGACGCCCCGTGTGACGCTCCAGACGTTGTGGCTGAGGCGAAGACACGTTCCCTGGACACAGTCACGCGTATTCCCTGCATCAAGAACGGCACGTGCGTCATGTCAGAGCTGAGTGTCACCTGCAACAACACGGAACACAGTCGTCGTCGCCGCCGTGACACGACGCCACTTCTTACTGTCTCCCTTCTCTTGTCTGTTTCTGGTGATGTCGTTGACAATGGCAACAGTGACGCTGTAAATTCTACTGACGAAGGTTAGTTTATATACAGTTTTATCCACCTACGTTGTATTACCTATTTATGTTGCTACATGTTTATATTAATATATATGTTTTGTCCTCCAAGTCCATTCATTATGTGTTGGAAACAACGAATAATACAACCAGAGCAGATTTTATATGTGTGTGACAGACGGAAATACACCACGGCATACTTTAGACAAACTTCAATGAAAAATGTTTTTTGGCAATTGAAATAATTTGTCCTATTCCAGTATTTGTCAGTTTATATCACTCTTATTATATAGGTGAGTAAGCAATATTATATTGTCTATACGCCACACGATAGTTAGCGTACATAGCCGGTGAGTAAGCAATAAATACATATTTTTATAATTTCCATCTTAATATACAATATAAGCGACAATACAGACATTATGATATCATAATGCCTTTGCAGTTACGATATTAATATGCTTGTTTATAGTATGGAACACTTTAAGCTTTACGTAAAATTTATGAAGTTCTAAGCATTTAGACTCAATTTATGTTGACCTTCTACTTTGTTTTGTCGTCTATTTTGTAACGTAGATTCTACTTATATTCCACAGGTTCAATGTCCGAGTGATGTATAGTGTTTCGAGACATATATTACTGCATTTGAACATTCCAGTCAACATAATAATGTTACAAAATAATATTGTTTACTTATTCAATATAATGTAAAATAACGTTTGCAAGAAAGCTACAAATGATATGCAGTTTTAATTGGTGATGACATTATTGGGCACATTCTGATGTATATTGATGACAGATGATATTCTCAGTGAAGTGACGGTCATCACTGCATGCCTAGTCAATGCCATCAACTAGCTGTTAGACTGGATAATGTCACATGAACCCATACACTTGTTACCCCCACTAGATGTTATGTCGGACATACTGGATGGTGTCAGTGACTTGGAAACAGCTGCCAAAGTGTTGGAGGCCCGAGCGGATGACGGTAACTTGACCGTGTTTGTTGACGGTGTCAAGTACGTCGTCGCGGAACAGAACATCACTGGACTCGTCAGCTGTGCACCGGGTATGACCCGCGTGTCCATTTTGTGTGGTAAGTCGCACTATTTGCTTCAATGTTTATCAATTATGTCAGTGTAACACAAATCATACAAACACAATATTGTGGTATGAAAATCCCTGTTAAATTTATCATAGAAATGTGGTGTTTTTACGCTAAGTAACTTTTATAAAGTACGATGTCGACATCACTACCATATGTGGAGTTAAACTCGGGAGTAAATCAGGTGCCGTCACTAGGTTGTCAGTGTACTTATTGTTCACGTGATTCACATACTCCTTCGATATGGCGCGAGTTGTTAAATACGCCATTATGTATGCCAGTAATATAATTGACATGTTGATATTAGAATCATCAGGAAACCTTTTGGAAAAGTGTTTGAGCAGCTTGACATGAAACACTAAACGTCTGCTTTGACCACACTGAATTATTGACCATTGCTGTCTAATGTCACAGTGGCCTGCACTAGAGGCACTTACAGCAGCGAAGATGTCTGCCTCAAGTGTCCATACGGGCTTTACCAAGACGAGCCTCAACAGACGTCCTGCAAGGCATGCCCTGATGGCTTCACAACACGTGGGACTGGTTCGAGATCCCGTCAAGAATGCAATGGTCAGCATTGATATTAAATAACGTTCTGAATAGTTATATGATTAGTAACTTGAGATAACATCATGTTCTCCAACGGTTTCTTGCACGTTCGCGAAAAATGTTTATGTAGCTTCAATTTCAAACTGTAAGTTTGGTATTTGTTATTGTTTCAAGAACAATTTATGTGGATATTCTACATTTGATAACATAGTTATGTTCTTTCAAGTGGCATTTTCTTCACATGTGTTTTCTTTGTTGTGTCATTTTCCACTTCCTGTTCTAATAAAAAATAACCTATCACACATGAGACACTGTAGTTTTCATACCTCCATTTTGTTCGCTAGATATATAACAACACATATACTTTACTTTTATCTTTACATTTATCTGAACTGATTACTTTCCTCCTGCAGTGGGGTGCAGACCTGGCGAGTACAGTAAAGACCACCTGTGTGAGAAGTGTCCAATTGGCTTCTATCAAGACCTGCCAGCTCAGGCCGCATGCAAGGGATGTCCAGACGGCGTCACGACCCTTGACATAGGAATGGCGCTTGCTGGCGAATGCAATGGTAAGTGTTGTGATCACGGTTCCTGTTAGGGGTGACATGCTGATGTGAGGCCATGCCTGCCTGGTCGTATTACATACAGACAAACAGACAATCAGATACATAGAAGATTAATATCCAAAGTAACATACACAATTATTGGTTTCTGTATTGGGGTCTCACCCACACCCCACCAAAATCAAAACACACAAACCGTTGAATGTGAAAAATATAAGAGTAAGAGTATATAGTGAAAAGTTTTGCTGATATTGATAAATGGCCAAAATAATGCTGTATCTTGAATATTGTGAAACGTATGTAATAATTTTATTTTGCAGTGACGTGCACCGCAGGCACACATAGTACCAACCACGTGTGTGAGAAATGTCCTGTCGGCTTTTATCAAGACCGGCCAGCTCAGGCCGCGTGCAAGGGATGTCCAGACGGCTTCACGACACTTGACAGAGGAATGGCGCACGCTACCGAATGCAATGGCAAGTTTATGTCCATCTGATATAAGCATTCACACAGAGCAATCAGCATATTGCGTTGAGATTTATCATAATTAAAATTAGAATTGAGGCGCTGATTATGTCCGGTTCATTTTAGGACGGTGGTTAAATATTTGTATGACTGTAAATATGGACATGGTACAACTGAAAGCATATGTGTAGCATGACATGGTGTGTGCGAGTGCATTATATGTGTGTGCATATTTGGCTACAATGTTAGTATTGCTTCTCATTTATACTTATAAAAATTGTTTGGTGGTTTTCAACAATTTCTCTGTAATTTTACCCAATTTTACTCAATTGTTTTCAACGTTGATCAGTAGTTATTAACTAGTGTTTTGAAAACAACGCTGATCTAAGGTTAAACAAGAATGAAACTAAGACATCTAGAATTGAGTGACAGTTGAGAGGAAACTGCCCCTAGAAACAGTGTTTGTGTTTCCAGTGTCCGTTGCCGTCGCTACCACCTCAAACGATGACGGGCCACTGGAAACAGGTATGGCACAATTTTTTTATATCAATTGTGTGTGTGTGTGTGTGTGTGTGTGTTTGTGCGTGCGTGCGTATGTGTGTGTATATATATATATATACATATATGAATATATATATATACATATATAATTGATAACATATGAATATATATATATATATATATATATATATATATTCATATATAAAACAATTGAGTAAAATTGGGTAAAATTACAGAGAAATTATATATATTATATTCACTCGAAAGAAGAAAACATGTTCTGAAATGCAACATAGAGCCCATACTGTGGCATGGAATGGAATCATGATCAATGACTAAACACTTAGTATGGAACATGTGTTTTTAGACGAATGAGTATCGTGAAGAGAAAAGAAAAGCAATGAAGACTATAAGAACAGCTAGCGAAAAAAGAAAGATCATATTTCAAATCAAGAAAAGATAAGCATAGTGTCTAGGCTATGTGACGATAAATAAAAAACAAGAACATGTAGTGGAAAGGGAAACATTGAGGAAAAAGGCAGGGGTCGGCAAAGAAATAAAATCATAGATGGGCTGTCAGTCTGGCTAGTGGGAAATGGAGTGTCATGATCGCCTGCGCCTGCAACAGACATGGCACCTGACATTGCTACTTCGTCAATTCATGACGTCAACACTAAGATTGTGAACATTCTTCGTAGTGCTGTTAATTGCATTAGACTAGAGTGTGGGAAAGGCAATAATGAATTCAACCACAATTAAATAAATAAATATGAAACAAACAGTTAATCCCTGTTTTACTTTTACTAACTAATACTTTTATATTGTTCTGCAGCGAGTTATGTGCTTAACATTGTACGTCTCATTGATTCTTCAATATAGATTGTAATCACATCATGGTAAAATAGCAGTACTGCTGCACAACATAAACATATTATTCTGAAAAACTTGTATGTTTTTGTTCCAACTCAGGAGCGGTTCTGGCCATTGTGAGCTGTCTGATTGTGTCTGTTGCGCTGGCTGCTATCGCTGGGTACATCTTCTATCACAAGACGTGAGTCACTTATATTAATATCGTGATGTGTCCATAGCTACCAAAAGAGTAACCAGTTCTGAGAACTATCAGGGCAATATGAGTGTGACGTGTCAGTGTGAGGATATGTCTGTGCATAGAGTAAGTGCACTTTGTGTGCGCAACGACTTTTTAAACGAGGGAACTGTGTTCTGTGCGCTTGCTGCCGTCTTATGTATTTGCAAATATGTCCTATTTTAGTCTGCTATGCAACGCATTGTTTTACAATTATGTAGATGTGTACGCCTAAGAAAATATATATGTACAACGAGACCTGCCATTGCTAAGTCTATTGATTGCAGCCATGGTTCGGTGGCGGCCAGCTCCAAGAAGGGCTACACACCTCGTGACAGACCTCCCTCGCGTGTTGCCTGGACCTAGTGACACGCCTAACAGTCCTCCCTCGCATGTTGCCTGGTCTTAGTGACTCGCCAAACAAACCTCCCTCGCGTGTTGCCTGGACATACTGACACACTTGATACACCTCCTTCGCATGTTATGTGGACTTAATGACACGGCTGGCAAACCTGCCTGGACGACAATAGAAGACCAAGATACCGTCTGCTTCCAAGTAGTTGGCAGAGAGCCGGTGTGCATAGCCACGTCTAATCAATGCACTGGTGATAGGTGTGTCATTCGCTTAGCACTTAGCAAACCTATCTATAATTGTGTGAATGCATATAATATATATATATATATTATATACATATATATATATATATATATATATATATATATATATATATATATATATATATATATATATATATATATATATATATATATATATATATATATATACACTTTGTTGTATGTGGTTTGGCATTCAGTATTTCAAGGACAATATTATTATCTTGATTTAACTAACATATACTTCAAAATTACATTACTGAAGTATTGTTTGACAATCAATTTTACTTAATGGACAGAATGAGTGCGGTATTTTTATAATATTCCAAGCCTACCCAGAACAGGACTATTAGCATAAAGTAAAGTGTTATCCCACAGTATGTTTAGACCTCGTTCTATGTCTTGGTCATGCTTTATATTTTTACAATTTGTTGACGTAGTTAATACCTGATATTTTGGTAAATGCGAGTGCAAAGCCAAACAAACATCATTCCGCGCAGGGGCGTCTGCAGGAATATATATATATATATATGTATATATATATATATATATATATATATATAAACAAACGTAAAGTTAATATATACTTTGCGTTTTTATATACTGAGCTCACGAATATATGTCCAAACAAAATCCAGACCCAGATTTAGGGGCCCCCCTATGGACGCATATGATTCCACGTTATACTTTTTTCACATTATATATGTGTATTCTTATTCATCGAATTGTGAACAATAAATTATGAAACTGGTACTTTTGCTCATAAATTGCCATAGCCGTTGTAAAGTGATGTTTTGACTGGCTCTTTGCTGTGGGCCTTCTTCGTGTTAACGTGTATGAAAGAAAAACACACGTTGGCAGTGCTGAGGGGAAAACATCAGGGAACAAATATCAAATATCATTGTTCGTGCACTGTGTGCGGTTTTTTACATATTATTCCAGACACTCCAGTGTGTGGTTGTTTATATATTATTCCAGAAATCCCAGTGTGTGGTTGTTTATATATTATTCCAGAAATTCCAGTGTGTGGTGGTTTATATATTATTCCAGACAATATATTACTGTATGTTGGGGCTGTAAATGCCAAAGATAGGAAATGGTATCATCTGGCAAAGATATAAACTACTGAAAACAACTACTGTTTGTTTAGATTGACAATGTGCTTATTTATATTGTACATTCACAATTGTGGTAATGTCTTCAAGTAGTAATGTCTACTCGAATTGCTTGCTGCCATGTTGTGGTTTCAAAATAGCTATGTATGCCAAGTGTTTTAGGACAAAGTATTTACTGCTACGTTGTACGGAAACTGTCATTGTGTCACAATTAGTGACGTCCTGTACGCCCAGAAAATACTGGATAATGTTGTAACAGAAAGTGAGTAGTATTCATAAATTGTAAGAAGACAATGTGTACAGTAGATTCAAAGAATAAATATACCAAGTAGCACTGTAACATTAAAAGCAGATATGCTCAAGAAAGTAAGAACATAATTGCATTAGCAAAGAAACGATTCCGATTTGTTGGGTCAGATAGATCGCATTAGCATCCAATCAACCTTGTCAAGACGTGTATTCAATTATATCGGTTTTTACAGATAATGTAAAGTACAATAGTACACATCTACATGGTATTTAAGTGCATTGCCAGACGTTCCTCCGAGTAAATCACCAAATTAAGGGTTTCACTGTCATGGCATGATGACTCACCGAAGTCGTAGTTTCCTTGCAACGAACGTGGTTATGTTTATTGAAGCACTCCACTTCGTACACTCGAGTGTCACAATCACCCTCGGCCTGTTTACTCACAAGTCCTTAGTATCACTGTCCTAAGTAATATAATGTAATCCAGAACATTACGCTCACTTTCCGCGCCAAGTCAGTCTACGAGACAAAAATCGAAATGTGCTGCCGTCTGTGGCGGTGATTTCATAAAATATTAGTCCTCTATATTCACCAGATGGCGGCACGTGGTGCACAGCATAATTTGACAAAGCAGCGTTTAAAGCAGGGATAAGCAAACTTTTTGGGACGAGGGCCACTCCACATCAGCAAGTACCCGCTTGGCGTCTGCGATACGTTCATCGTCTTCGCCACAAAATTCTCTGGTGAACTTGAAGTGCAGAAAATTGCCGCCTTCTGCATGAACTTTGAAAAGTGTCACCTTGTCATCGAAGCACTTCGCCGCTTCGTACAAATTACACAGCAACTTGCGCCGTCCTTATAGCAGCAGGTTTAACTTATTTATGTGTCCGAAAATGTCAATCAGAACACAGAATCGCACCCGAAACTTGTCATCTTCCAGATGGACAACTGGGTGATTTCTTTGAGAAAACCCACGATGTGAGGAAGCAGTGCAGCAAATCTCAAGAAGTGCGCCTCGACTCAGCCAACGGACACTGTTGTAGAATAGCACATCGCCGAATTCTGCATCATCAAGTGCAGCCAAGTGATTTTGGAACCTCCTGTGGTTGAGAGAACGTGCGTGGATAAGGTTCACGCTCTCTACAACAGTTTTCATCCTATCCTGCAGACCGTAGCCTGCTTTCACGCAGAATGCTTGCTGGTGAATTATGCAGTGGTATGATATCAGATTCGGCTTACCGATTTCTTGACGGAACAACGCAACGAATCCAGCTTGACGACCAAGCATGCTGGGCGCGCCGTCTGTACACAGAGAAACCAAATTTTCCTACGTCAAATTATTTTTTTCGCCGAACTTCAATAGCGCACTGCAAACGTCCCGCGCTGTCATTATGCCCTTCAATGGGATCAGGCACAGGAAGTTGTCTGATACACCTTCGTTGAAATACCGAACAGATACCATCAGCATCAGCCGTGTCACTTTTGTCAGTGCTTTCGTCGAGAGCAAGTGATAAAGCAGGACAGGCTCGCAACTTAGTCATCAGCTATGTGAAAATGTCACCACTCAACTCATCACATCGACGGGCACATGTGTCGGGTGAAAGTGGCAGTTTCCCAATCTGTTGCACGATCTTATCTTTGTTCTGAAAACCAGCGAACAGAACTTCGGCACTTGCCATGAAAGCCTTCTTGAACAATTCTGCGTCAGTAAGCGGCACCTGGTGTTGAGCGAGTAAGTAACAGATGCGATAACTGGCTTCATTAACATGGCTTGAAGTGTCTGTAAACACAGATACTCTCTTCGTCTCGCCTAAGTATCGAGTAACAAATCGTTTCTTTGAATCGTAATGCCGTTTCACGTTATAGCGTTTCAAATCAGCAACGCTTTCTCTGCATATCAAACACATCGCTTTTTGGTCATGTTCGCGATAGCAAAAGAAGTACTCATGCTCCCAGGCAGCGTCAAACGCTCTCTTTCCGGAATAATCAAAACGACGTTTTTTTCCGATATACGCCATAGTCCTGAGATTCACAAATTCAATGTTAGCTGTGTCGAAGATGATTTGTTATTGAGCGATGTTTCATCCGGGTTTCTGGGAATCGAGCGTTAGCTTCTGTTATATTAACAGTAGCGCCGCCTAGCGAACATCACTGCAAAGGTGAAGGTTGTTGCTATTAAATGTGTACGAAGTTTACTCTGGCGAATTGACATTAAGTGAACAACAAAATTAATGCTTCATAATATTTCAAATTTGTGTAAGCTCTATGGCTGTTTTGTGAAGTTGAAACAGTCGGCATAATTGTTTTGAAAACCACCAGGAAACACGTTATTTAGTGCTCATAGAACAATTGGAAAATTGGTACTGAAAAAAATTATATTGCTGACACGGACACGCGGGCCAGTTGAAAGCTTTTAACTGTGCACCTATAATAGTTACTGAAACATGGCCATTTGCAACTACAATTAAACATTTCACGCCTGTGGTTTAGTAGAAAAATATTGTTGCAACACACAGCCTTCGAGGGCCCGTGTAGCAAAATAAACTATTCGAACATCGACTGTTGTTGAAGTGGACAAGTCTTTTCTACAATTGTAACAATACGATGTCATAGACTTCTGTACGTGTTGAATAATAATAATAATAATACTGTTATTGTTATATGTAGCCTTTACTATATATAACGCTATATGTTCTTTTAATAATTTAATAAAACGACCGTAGTTTTGTGGTGTGTGTGTGTGTGTGTGTGTGTGTGTGTGTGTGTGTGTGTGTGTGTGTGTGTGTGTGTGTGTGTGTGTGTGTGTGTGTGTGTGTGTGTGTGTATGTGTGTGTGTATGTGTGTGTACGCCAGCATAATGAAGCATTCAAACAGGTGGGGACAAGGGTGTCAAAAAGATCAAAAACGGCGTAGAGCGAGAGAGCCGGACTCTCTATTGAGAGTACCGGGGTTCGAGGCCAACTACTGCCGTTTCGAATTATGGGCAATTTCGCTCGCCCCACTTTGCTGCGTCTTTCGGAAGATACACTAAAAAGCCATTGGTCCCTCCTATCTCGTGTCTATTCCTGGGGTTTAAAAGATGAACAAAATTCAAAGAATGAGTCAAAAACCCTGTCGTAGACTCACAGGCCAATGGTCTCGTTCTATAAAAATCCGCACGGGGCCCGCATTAGCTTTTAGCACTAGACTTATTCTGACAACGGTCAAGCGCCTTGTCCAGAGGCGGATACCGGTGCTATTTGAGACCACACATTAGACAATTTCAGCTATAAGTTTTTTACGAGTGAAAGAATAGAGCACGAGTGCAGATTCAGAGAGCTTTCGCTGCGGGGATAAGGCAAGTGTTCCGAAGAGGAAAACTAATAATAGACGGCGTTAGTAGTTAAGGAGTCGAAATGACCGAGCGAAAGAGTCGCCCAGTAGGGAGGGTCCCAGTGACTTCCGGTCGCAGAGCCTTCTGGGTACCATAAGCGCCCCCTAGCGACTGGAACTAACCCTAACCGTCTAGAGCGCCCCCTGGCGACTGAATTTAATTTGAATTTGATTTTATTTATTTTTTTATTTATTTATTTTTTATTTATTTTTTTTAATTTTTATATATATATGTGATGCCACACGCCAAAACCAGGCTCTTCTCGACAATTTTACAAAACCATTTTATTACAGATTCAAATAGACACCAACATGAACAGTGTATCTTACTC
Organism: Lamellibrachia satsuma; assembly: GCA_033239005.1. Classification (NCBI taxonomy): domain Eukaryota; kingdom Metazoa; phylum Annelida; class Polychaeta; order Sabellida; family Siboglinidae; genus Lamellibrachia; species Lamellibrachia satsuma. The sequence continues at coordinate 1,159,978 of BSQZ01000056.1, forward strand.
CTGGGCCAAGATATTACACTTTTCGTGTACACATTCATGGAATAACAGTTTTGAGAAAATCAGCTTTGAAAAACAGCATTGCAAAAATGCTTCTCCCATAGCAACCATGCACTTATAATGCTCCAAATGGAATTAATTTTTGTATGTTCCTCCACTAGGTGTGTATAAATAAGATGCAGAAGTATAAAGTGGAAAAACGTAATATCTATTGAATGCCACCTCATTTACTACCAGGTTTGGTATTCCCGGAGACTACCAGCCCCGAGCACTGGGAGCCGAACCCCTAAAGTAAATCCCTGAAATATCTGAAAATAAAACATTATTTACACATTACATATATAATAACACTACACAATGTCAGTTTCCCCAATTTGGAAAGTCCTCTCCCGCTGGTGCTGAGCCAACCAGTGCAGGCTCAATATGGTCTTCCCCTGCCCAGGGCCCTGCCGAGGCGACTTCCACGGGCGCGACGCGGCTTTCGAAGTAATCTTCAATCACGTCAGCTATAAATTGCTGTCCTCGAGATTGCATCCCCTCGCACGATCCAACTCGGTAGCTAAATAAGCTTCTTTCGATGCCATAATGCAATTCTTTAACGAATCGAAGACGAAAACAGCGGGCGAAACTGGCGAACAAAGACGAAAGGAATGTGTAAACAAGCCGACTGCGCATGCGCGCTTACGTTTTCGACCAATCAGCGAGCGTTTCGCAACTTCCATAGCAACAACAGCACTTTGTTGCTGGATAAATTATGTATAATAGGAGCTGTTCCATTGGTCTAGAGTAAGAGATTCCCAATCACACGTGTAGTTGACGTCATAAGCTTTCCAGCCATGTATAACACGTGGGGTTTCCCACTTGTAAGCGAGCGAAGACAGTCGATCAAAAACGCGTAAAAATGGCTTTGTTTCAGACTTCTCAACCGCGACGCTAATCAGGGGCTTCAATAAAGTGCTAAATATTACTAGTTTGAACAATCTTTCAGCTTATATAAATGGATTTATGGAAAGATGGATAATTTCGCTGATCGATTCCGTCGTTAACCCATTTTCGACAATTCGAACGGGCACCGTGCGTTTTAGGTTCCTGCGCCGAACAAAATCTAGCGAGAAGCGCCTGGTTTTGGCGTGGCGCATCACATATATATTTTTTTTTATATTTTAACTTTAACAGCCTCACAACCTTCTGGGTAGCCCGAGCGCCCCCTGGCCCGTAACCCTATCCGTAACCCTAGAGCGCCCCCTAGCGACTGGAGCTAACCCTAACCGTCTAGAGAGCCCCCTGGCGAATGAATTTAATTTTAATTTTAATTTTTTTTTTTCTTGACATACCGACATACAGCTGAAGTAAGCTATAAACGTGTCAGGACACATAACTCCTACAGTTTACCCATAATTCCTACAATTTACCCATAATTCCCCTATTCAATAAGAGTACAAGCAAATGTTATTAAATATTTGAAAATAATGACACAATATTGTCCACAAACGTTAGACAGAGGACTCTAAAGTCTCTTGTCATACCGACGTACAGCTGACGAAAGCTATAAACGTGTCAGGACATGCTGCTGACGTAATCCGCATACAGAACAATACCAAATAAGGACATGCAGCTGATGTAAGCCGCACCAGACGCGTCGCATCATCAGCATATTGTCGTTATATGTCAATGTTTGAAAATTATGCGCTGTTACACTTTACCCATATCTCCTCCAGTTTACCCATAATTCCTACAATTTACCCATAACTCCTAAAGTTTATCCATGTTAACACCACGCTATATATTCTTAAATAACATATGTGTGTATTAATAAGCTATACGAAACCCGAGAGCAACGAAAGGCGTACTTTCGACCTAGCTCGCTAGCGAAGTCGGCTCATGTTTATATCAGTAGGCCGGTAGCAGCCGGCTAGCAGACGTGTAGAAGTAAGCCATGCACAGACGATATCAGTGACCCAACGACCCAGCCCGGCTCATGTTTTTTATCAGTAGACCGCGAGCAGCCGGCTAGCAGGCGTGTAGAATTAGGTCACGCACAGACGATATCAGTGACCCAACGACCCAGCCCGACTCATGTTTTTTATTAGTAGACCGCTAGCAGCCGGCTAGCGGGCGTGTAGAAATAGGCCACGCACAGTCGTATAACGGTGTCTCTTAAAGTTAAACTATGTGTTATATACATACGTTTTAAAAGCGTTCGCTGCATAGGAGTATGTATTAGTTACCATTCGTGCAAACAACGACAGAGATAAGTCCGGCAGCAGGCATCGCTTTAGACGCACATGCATACGCAAACGCACACGCACACACACACACACACGCGCACACACACACACGCGCACACACACGCACACACACACACACATACGCACGCACACACATCATGCTTGCTTATATAACACAGTTGTTTCAATAAAGCACACATATGTAGTGTAGCGTGTTTGTTCATTCACCTAGCTATAAAAAGAACTTGATTTTAGTTTCATACGTATCGTGTTACTCACAGACCCCTTATATTCTGATTGACCAGGCGAGGCACACTATTACCAACATTAAACCTGTCTGGACTTCCGCACTGTGTGCAGTAACACTCTGCTACCTCCAGCCACATCCTGGCTATTTGCACACTACCTCCATCATACAGTCCTCTGTCTCTCCTACCTCCAGCCACATCCCTGCTCCGTACACGCTGTATCCACCATACAGTCCTCTGTCTCTACTACCTCCAGCCACATTCTGATGCATTACACATTGCCTCCACCATATATTCCTCTGTCTCTCCTACCTCCAGCCACATCCTGACTTCCGATACATTGCGTCCACCATACTATCCCCTGTCTCTCTACATACAGCCACATCATTGATCCTGATACATTGCCCCCACCATTCAGTCTTCTGTCTCTCCTACCTCCAACCACATCATGGCTCCTTACACACTGCCTCCACCATTCAGTCTTCTGTCTCTCCTACCACCAGCCACATCCTGGCTACTTACACACTGCCTCCACCATACTGTCCTCTGTCTCTCTTACCACTAGCCACATCCTGGCTACTTACACACTGCCTCCGCCATACATTCCTCCCTATCTACTACCTCCAACCACATCCCTGCTCCTTACACACTGCCTCCGCCATACAGTCCTCCGTCTGTACTACCTCCAACCAAATCCTGGCTCTTTACACATTGCCTGCACCATACATTCCTCTGTCTCTCCTACCTCCAGCCACATCCTGGCTCGTAATACATTACGTCCACCATACAACCCTCTGTCTCTCCTACCTCCAGCCACATCCTGGCTACTTACACACTGCCTCCAACATGCAGTCCACTGTCTTTCCTACCTCCAGCCACATCCCTCCTCCTTACATACTGCATCCGTAATACAGTCCTCTGTTTCTCCTACTTTCAGCCACATCCTGGCTCCTGATACATTGCGTCCATCGTACAATCCTCTGTCTTTCCTACCTCCAGCCACACCCTTGCTCCTTACACATTACCTCCACCACACTGTCCTCTATTGCTCCTACCTCCAACCAAATCCTGGCTCTTTACACATTGCCTACACCATACAGTCCTCTGTCTCTCCTACTTCCAGCCACATCCTAGCTACTTACACACTGCCTCCACCATACAGTCCACTGACTTTCCTGTATTGTAGGTCCAAGGACCTACAACTTTATGTATTGTAGGTCAAAAGACCTACAATTTTATGTATTATAGGTCCAAATGCCTACAACTTTATGTATTGTAAGTCCAAGAACCTACAACTTTATGTACTGTAGGTCCAAAGACCTGCTACTTTAGGTTTTGTAGGTTCAAGGACCTACAACTTTATGTATTGTAGGTCCAAGGACCTACAACTTTATGTATTGTAGGTCCAAATACCTGCTACTTTATGTATTATAGGTCCAATGACATACGACTTTATGTATTGTATGTCCAAATACCTGCTACTTTATGTATTGTATATCCAAGGACATACAACTTTATGTATTGTAGACCCAAATACCTACAACTTTATTTACTGTAGGTCCAAACACCTGCTACTTTATGTTTTGTGGGTTCAAGGACCTACAACTTTATGTATTGGAGGTCCAAACACCTGCTACTTTATGTTTTGTAGGTCCAAAGACCTGCTACTTTATGTATTGTAGGTCCAAAGAACCTGCTACTTTATGTAATGTAGGACCAAAAACATACATCTTTTTGTATTGTAGGTCCAAAAACAAGACCTGCTACTTTATGTATTGTAGGTCCAAAGATCTGCTACTTTATATATTGTAGGTCCAAGGACCTACAACTTTATGTATTGTAGGACCAATGACCTACAACTTTATGTATTGTAGGTCCAAAGACCTGCTACTTTATGTATTGTAGGTCCAAGGACCTACAACTTTATGTATTGTAGGACCAATGACATACAACTTTGACATACAACTTTGTATTGTAGGTCCAAATTCCTACCACTTTATGTATTGTATGTCCAAGGACCTACAACTTTATGTATTGTAGGTCCAAACACCTGCTACTTTATGTACTGTAGGTCCAAACACCTGCTACTTTATATATTGTAGGTCCAAATACCTGCTAATTTATGTATTGTAGGTCCAAATACCTACCACTTTATGTATTGTATGTCCAAGGACCTACAACTTTATGTATTGTAGGTCCAAAGACCTGCTATTTTAGGTTTTGTGGGTTCAAGAACCTACAACTTTATGTATTGGAGGTCCAAAGACCGGCTACTTTATGTATTGTAGGTGCAAAGAACTGCTACTTTATGTATTGTAGGTACAAAGACCTGCTACTTTATGTATTGTAGGTCCAAACACCTACAACTTTATGTATTGTAGGTCCAAGGACCTACAACTTTATGTATTGTAGGTCCAAATACCTGCTACTTTATGTATTGTAGGTCCAAAGACCTGCTACTTTATGTATTGTAGGTCCAAAAACATACATCTTTTAGTATTGTAGGCCCAAAGACTTACAACTTTATGTGTTGTATATATACCTTCTGTTCACACCTTATTATATATATTTCATACACGACATATGTATTCTATTTAATAAAAGGAATGGAACGTGTTGTCATATTCCTATAAGTGACCCCCCTCCATAGTTGAAAGGGAACCCGTAGTCAATGATATTGGACATAGTGGACAATAGTAGCCATTGTCATGTAAATATCTTATATACCACCACCAGCACCACCAGCACCACCAGCACCACCACCACCACCACCACCACCACCACCACCACCACCACCACCAACCCGCATGCACAATATAGATGTACTGAGGGTCCGTCCCCTCTCAGTTGTAGACGCGTGTCCGCCAATATGTTAGTTTGTCCATAATTTTTGTTAGTTTGTCCGCCATTTTGTTAGTTTGTCCGCCATTTTGTTAGTTTGTCCACCGTTTTTTTAGTTTTGACCATTATTTTGTTAGTTTGTCCATATTTTTTGTTAGTTTGTCTGCCATTTTGTTAGTTTATCCACCATTTTGTTAGTTTGTCCTCCATTTTGTTAGTTTTGTCCATCATTTTTTGTTAGTTTGTCCGCCATTTTGTTAGTTTGTCCGCCATTTTGTTAGTTTGTCCATCATTTTTTGTTAGTTTGTCCGCCATTTTGTTAGTTTGTCCGCCATTTTGTTAGTTTGTCCATCATTTTTGTTAGTTTGTCCGCCATTTTTTTAGTTTGTCCGCCATTTTGTTAGTTTGTCCATCATTTTTGTTAGTTTGTCCGCCATTTTGTTAGTTTTGTCCATCATTTCAAACTTTATGTGTTGTATATATACCTTCTGTTCACACCTTATCATATATATTTCATACACGACATATGTATTCTATTTAATCAAAGGAATGGAACGTGTTGTCATATTCCTACGAGTGACCCCCCTCCATAGTTGAAAGGGAACCCGTAGTCAATGATATTGGACATAATGGGCAATAGTAGCCATTGTCATGTAAATATCTTATATACCACCACCACCACCACCACCACCACCACCACCACCACCACCACCACCACCACCCCGCACGCACTATATAGATGTACTGAGGGTCCGTCCCCTCTCAGTTGTAGACGCGTGTCCGCCAATTTGTTAGTTTGTCCATCATTTTTGTTAGTTTATCCGCCATTTTGTTAGTTAGTCCGCCATTTTGTTAGTTTTGTCCATCATTTTTGTTAGTTTGTCCGCCATTTTGTTAGTTTGTCCACAGTTTTGTTAGTTTTGACCATTATTTTGTTAGTTTGTCCGCCATTTTGTTAGTTTTGTCAATCATTTTTGTTAGTTTGTCCACCATTTTGTTAGTTTGTCCGTCATTTTGTTAGTTTTGTCAATCATTTTTGTTAGTTTGTCCGCCATTTTGTTAGTTTGTCCATCATTTTTTTTAGTTTGTCCACCATTTTGTTAGTTTTGTCCATTATTTTGTTAGTTTGTCCGCTATTTTGTTAGTTTTGTCCATCATTTTTTTGAGTTTGTCCGTCATTTTGTTAGTTTGTCCATCATTTTTGTTAGTTTGTCCGCCGTTTTGTTAGTTTGTCCACCGTTTTGTTAGTTTTAACCATTATTTTGTTAGTTTGTCCACCATGTTGTTAGTTTTTCCGTCATTTTGTTAGTTTGTCCGCCATTTTGTTAGTTTGTCCATATTTTTTGTTAGTTTGTCCGCTATTTTGTTAGTTTGTCCATGATTTTGTTAGTTTGTCCGCCATTTTATTAGTTTGTCCACCGTTTTGCTAGTTTTGTCCATTACTGGTAGCGCTGTGCAAACAGCACTATCTCGATGCAGTCTATCTAGGGTTATACAACCGACAACAGGTTGGGGTTACACCTTTTTGCAGGCTCTCTAGGGTTATACAACCTACAACAAGTTGGGGTTACACCGTTAGGGTTAGGGTTAGGGTGGCAGCTAGAATTTCTGATACATACCTCGATCCATAGAGAAGTAGTGAGTCGAATGTAGCAATTACATTCTGGTTTCCACACCTCACCACCCCACCATAGAGCAATGAGACGAGTATAGCCATCTGACCACCCTCCATAGAGTAATGAGACGAGTATAGCCATCTGACCACACGATGTACGCTTGGTGCTGTATTCCCGATAGTGACACCCCTCTACACATGGACAAGCTCCACAGAGTAGTAGCGAGTCGTGTGTAGCCATTACCTTCTGGTTCCCACTTTGTGGTGGTGGTGGTGGTGGTGGTGGTGGTGCTGGTGGTGCTTGTGGTGGTGGTATATAAGATATTTACATGACAATGGCTACTATTGTCCACTATGTCCAATATCATTGACTACGGGTTCCCTTTCAACTATGGAGGGGGGTCACTTATAGGAATATGACAACACGTTCCATTCCTTTTATTAAATAGAATACATATGTCGTGTATGAAATATATATGATAAGGTGTGAACATATAGATATATGATAAGGTGTGAACATGGATTTGGATCTACAATACATAAAGTTGTAGGTCCTTGGACCTACAATACATAAAGTTGTAGGTGTTTGGACCTACAATACATAAAGTAGCAGGTCTTTGTACCTACAATACATAAAGTAGCAGTTCTTTGCACCTACAATACATAAAGTAGCCGGTCTTTGGACCTCCAATACATAAAGTTGTAGGTTCTTGAACCCACAAAACCTAAAATAGCAGGTCTTTGGACCTACAATACATAAAGTTGTAGGTCCTTGAACCTACAAAACCTAAAGTAGCAGGTCTTTGGACCTACAGTACATAAAGTTGTAGGTTCTTGGACTTACAATACATAAAGTTGTAGGCATTTGGACCTATAATACATAAAATTGTAGGTCTTTTGACCTACAATACATAAAGTTGTAGGTCCTTGGACCTACAATACAGGAAAGTCAGTGGACTGTATGGTGGAGGCAGTGTGTAAGTAGCTAGGATGTGGCTGGAAGTAGGAGAGACAGAGGACTGTATGGTGTAGGCCTTGGACATACAATACATAAAGTGGTAGGTATTTGGACCTACAATATATAAATTAGCAGGTCTTTGGACCTACAATACATAAAGTAGCAGGTGTTTGGACCTACAATACATAAAGTAGCAGGTGTTTGGACCTACAATACATAAAGTTGTAGGTCCTTGGACATACAATACATAAAGTGGTAGATATTTGGACCTACAATACATAAAGTTGTATGTCATTGGTCCTACAATACATAAAGTTGTAGGTCCTTGGACCTACAATACATAAAGTAGCAGGTCTTTGGACCTACAATACATAAAGTTGTAGGTCCTTGAACCCACAAAACATAAAGTAGCAGATCTTTGGACCTACAATTCATAAAGTAGCAGGTCTTGTTTTTGGACCTACAATACAAAAAGATGTATGTTTTTGGACCTACAATACATAAAGTAGCAGGTCTTTGGACCTCCAATACATAAAGTTGTAGGTCCTTGAACCCACAAAACATAAAGTAGCAGGTCTTTGGACCTACAGTAAATAAATTTGTAGGTATTTGGATCTACAATACATAAAGTTGTATGTCCTAGCCGGCTGCTAGCGGTCTACTAATAAAAAACATGAGTCGGACTGGGTCGTTGGGTCACTGATATCGTCTGTGCGTGACCTAATTCTACACGCCTGCTAGTCGGCTGCTCGCGGTCTACTGATAAAAAACATGAGCCGGGCTGGGTCGTTGGGTCACTGATATCGTCTGTGCATGGCCTACTTCTACACGCATGCTAGCCGGCTGCTACCGGCCTACTGATATAAACATGAGCCGACTTCGCTAGCGAGCTAGGTCGAAAGTACGCCTTTCGTTGCTCTCGGATTTCGTATAGCTTATTAATACACACATATGTTATTTAAGAATATATAGCGTGGTGTTAACATGGATAAACTTTAGGAGTTATGGGTAAATTGTAGGAATTATGGGTAAACTGTAGGATATATGGGTAAAGTGTAACAGCGCATTATTTTCAAACATTGACATATAACGACAATATGCTGATGATGCACTTTCCGCGACGCGTCTGGTGCGGCTTACATCAGCTGCATGTCCTTATTTGGTATTGTTCTGTATGCGGATTACGTCAGCAGCATGTCCTGACACGTTTATAGCTTTCGTCAGCTGTACGTCGGTATGACAAGAGACTTTAGAGTCCTCTGTCTAACGTTTGTGGACAATATTGTGTAATTATTTTCAAATATTTAATAACATTTGCTTGTACTCTTATTGAATAGGGGAATTATGGGTAAATTGTAGGAATTATGGGTAAACTGTAGGAGTTATGTGTCCTGACACGTTTATAGCTTACTTCAGCTGTATGTCGGTATGTCAAGAAAAAAAAAAAAAAAAAAAATTAAAATTAAAATTAAATTCATTCGCCAGGGGGCTCTCTAGACGGTTAGGGTTAGTTCCAGTCGCTAGGGGGCGCTCTAGGGTTACGTATAGGGTTACGGGCCAGGGGGCGCTCGGGCTACCCAGAATGTTGTGAGGCTGCGCGCGCAGTTAAAATTAAAATTAAAATAAATAAAAAAATAAATAAAAAATCAATAAAAATAAAAAAATAAAAATAAATCATTCAATAAAATAAATTAAAATTAAATTCAGTCGCCAGGGGGCGCTCTAGACGGTTATGGTTAGCTCCAGTCGCTAGGGGGCGCTTAGGGTACCCAGAAGGCTCTGCGACCGGAAGTCACTTGGACCCTCCCTACTGGGCGACTCTTTCGCTCGGTCATTTCCACTCCTTAACTACTGGCGTTGTCGTGCCTATTGCCTAATCACTTAGGTGACAGACACCTTGGCTGGCGCACAGCCTTATACCAAACAATGTCTTCTTGAGCGCCTCGACTGTTGACATCCCTGACTGCAGTGATTTTCTGACTTGTTGTGTTATGTATCAGTTACTCCAACTATGATGCCATTCTTTAGTATGAAAGGTTACATTAACTGGGATGTCAGTTAAACGTTGCAATGTCAAAAGGTGGATGACTAAAGGCATAAGAAATAGTATTGTGATGAAAACTAGACAGTATAATACTTATATTAACAGACCAATTGATAATAATAAAACAATATACCGACAGAATAAAAATAAGCTCATTATTAGTTATTATACGGCAGGCGGAGAATTTTTATTATAGTAATTTAATCTTACATGCAAAGCATTCTATCAGGGAGTTGTGATACATTTACGCATAACTTGTTAATAAGGGTAAACGGAATATTACCAATGTTAAAAAGTTGGTTGTCAATGACATTGACTTAAATGACAATGAAAGTATTGCTAAAGCAATGAATCAATACTTTGTGACATTTGGTAGAGAAAAGTAAAAGTCCTATAGTCAGGGAAATGAATATATGCATTTTCTAAGTGGCCGGATAAACAATACTATGATTCTTTTACTTTTAGTGATTAACGAAATAAACAAGCTGGCCAATTCTAATGTAGCAGGTATTGACAATTTTCCTTTTAAAAATGTTAAGCTGTCATGCAACTTCATTTATAAGCCTCTGCCATGTGACTTGTCGTTCTCCGAGGCTATTGTACCTCGAGCATTAAAGCTATCAAAAGTAATACCTGTATTTAAGAAATTATCAAGGTGTATACCAAGTAACAGTCGACCAGTTAGTTTGATAAATGTCTTCAATAAAATCATAGAGAAATTAATGTTGAAGAGATTATTAGATTTTCTGGATAGAATTGATGTTTTGTCTAAATATCAATTTGGGTTTCGCAAAGATCATTCGACTACATTAGTGATTATTGAAATAATAGAAAATACTAGAACATCTCTTGAAAATGGCGATTTAGTTGCTGGAGTGTACATTGAACTAGGTAAGGCTTTTGACACCGTTGATCATGAAATACTGTTGTATAGGCTGGATTATTACGGAATAAGAGGCCATGTATGTAAATGGTTCAGACATTATTTAAGTGATACACAGCGACGTGTTAGCAGTAATGGCACAGTTTCAGAATATGCTCATGTTCAAACTGGTGTCTCGCAGGGCACCATTTTGGGGCCAGTGTTATTTCTGTTGCAAATTAATGATATCTATAATGCTGTAGACAATGTACCTTTGCGTTTATTTGCTGATGACAATAACTTATTCATTAGTGTAAAGGATATTAATGATATTGTATATACGAGTCGTTATAAATTAGAGTCGTTTAGTGTCTGGTTCCAACATAATCAACTCTGATTCTGAATAAAACTTGCTATACAATATTCTGTTGCCTTTATTGCTGCAAGGCGAACACATTGAACTGGTTAATTCAACAAAATATCTGAGTATATATTTGGATTGTAAATTATCGTGGTCTGAGCATATTAATTAACTTTGTATAATGGTGTCTAAACTATCCGGTATGTTTCATCATATTGCCTCGTTCATAAATGCTGATATGGCAAGGCAATTGTATTATGACTATGTATTTCCCCATATTAATTATGGGATCGAATTATACGGGTCAGCGTGTAAGAACAACATAGCTAAAATAAAAGTTGTCCAAAATCTTTTACTTAAAACATTAGCAAAGCGTAACCGTCGTGATAGTGCCGCCGCCTTGAAACGGGAACTTAATATTCTAAAATTGGAGAAAACTCCTTGAAATTAATAGGGGTACGACTAGGGAGCAAACTACCTCTAGATATTAAAAACTTGAATTCATTAAACATTTTTAAGCATATAATCAGGAAATTTATAATTGGTATCAATTAATTAATTTAACGGAAATATAATATGTTTTAATGAATATACTCTTTAATTATCATGTTCTATATATTTTTTTCAGTTTTAATTAAAGAAATAATTTTTTTTCATAACTTTAATATATTACTATTTATTGAGTTTATTGCAATTGAGTCAACAGTATAACCGTTATATATGTATTGATATGTTAGTATACTATATTTAGTTTGATTTAATAGGCTACGAGCTCGATAAGTTTATACTTCTCTGGTATCCACCTCAACGTTGTTGTTTTTGTCTTGAATTATGTTATATACTATGTGGATGAGGAAATAAAATTTACTTACTTCCTCTGGTATAAACACTGGGTAGAATATATTACAGGTTTTACACTTCCTTCCTTTGTTCCAGGCGTGAAGCTGAGTCATTACGTTATAAAATAGTTATAGTTATACGTATTAATGTTGTCGTCACCTACACAATGTGATATGGTGTACCAAAGTGATTTAACGAATAGATCGTTGTATCTTAAAACCCAGTTCAGCGACGACTGCTCATGGAGCAATCTATCCAAAGACTGTAAGAGCAGCAGTGTGTTATGTTTTCCGGTGTTAAAGTAGGGGAGACCGGGGCTAGTTGTTACAATTCTAAGTTAAAGTCACTTTTAGTGAAAAACGTGTAACATGAATTAATTCTGTCAACGCATACATAACATTTATTATTCGTGTTAATAAAATATACCATACAATTAATATTCCGCATTGTGCAGTTTCCCAGGCGCGGTCGACTATAACAATTAGCTCCGTAAGCTGAGCAAGATGTTACACCATACGTGCCACGTTGTTACAGCAAAGAACATGTACATGGCAAAGCAAGTGTCACTCGTACATGTTACTGTTACTACACTTATACATCTCATGCCAGAGCCAGCGGTACGAACCTCCAGAGTGTTGTTACAGTTGTAACAACTTTTGGACATTGTGTCTGCTGGTGAATTTCCAACAAACTACTGTAGATGGTGATTCCATATGTGTGCAATGTCTTCGTAAAACAATTCCGTAACAATTTGCCCCTGTGTACAACTAACCCCGGTCTCCCCTATAAGTAACAACTTGCCCCTGTATACAACTAACCCTAGTCTCCCCTATACGTAACAACTTGCCCCTGTATACAACTAACCCCGGTCTCCCCTATACGTAACAACTTGCCCCTGTATACAACTAACCCCGGTCTTCCCTATACGTAACAACTTGCCCCTGTGTAAAACTAACCCCGGTCTCCCCTAATGAAGCCGCACATATTCGTCGTAACGAATTGATCGTTGTGACTTTAAACCCGTTGTCACAGTACACCCAACGTCTGCAAAAACTGCAGTGGTTTGTGTTTAGTGGTGTAATCACTTGTCACAAATGCGACATCATTCACTGGTAAAACACTGACCCCGTGCATCCACACGAACACATCACACGGCTGCTCGGCGGTCAGAGAGCCGGACTCTCCATCGAAACTACCGGGGTTCGAGTCCCACCTACTACCTTTTCTAAATATGGGTAATTTCTTTCGCCCCACTTTTTTGTGTCTTTCGGAAGATACACTAAACAGCCATTGGTCCCACCCATCTCCTGTCCATTCCAGGGGTTAAGACCGCCCTATGCGCCTTGTCCAGAGGCGGAAGCCGGTGCTATTTGAGACCATGCATTAGACAGTTTCAGCTATGTTTTTCGCTCCCAACGTATCCCAATACTTACCATATAAGTTGAACTTATCTCATAAGTAGTGTAGTTTCAGTTATCCGTAAACATGCCCGGGATACGAAAAACTTTTAAAAGGTCGTCCGAAAGTGTCGCGAACTTGTAAAATATGAAGATAATAATCGAAATAATCACATCAGACCTATATAACAAATTAGACAAAAACCTTCGCGCAGACCCGAACAATAACTGTAACTTAATAGTATATCAAATAAAACAAAGACAAACTTATGTCAGATAAATTAGTAAAATTCAGAAAACATAGACATAAAAACTCAGCTTGGGTCACTCAAGGTATATTAAAATCAATTAAGTACAGAGAAAGCCTTTATCAAATGAAAAGATGAGCAGACCCAAAAACTTTTGTAGACCTATATCCCTGCTACCAGGCTTTTCCAAAAGTTTAGTAAAAGTTATATATAATCAAATCTATAATTTCTGCGAGCAACATGAACTCAGGAAACAACAACAACGACATTAGATAATCATGAAACACCAACAACAACAACAACAACAACGACATTAGATAATCATGAAACACCAACAACAACAACGACATTAGATAATCATGAAACACCAATAACAACAACAACGACGACATTAGATAATCATGAAACACCTCCACCACCATCGACAACAACGACATATCTATATATATATTTAGACTTATCAAAGGCTTTTGATACTTTATATGATAATATTCTCTTAAACAAACTAAATCACTATGGAATAAGAGACGTCGCGTTAAGATTATTTTTAAGTTTTCTAAATAATCGTAAGCAATATGTAGTTACTAACGATGCAATAAGGACACACTTAATATAACCATAGGAGTACCACAAGGCTCAATCCTTGGTCCACTACTTTTCATAATATACATTAATGATTTACCAAAACCAGTGAACTATTTAAATGCGTAATGTATGCAGACAGTACAACCCTGCCAACTACCCTGCGGTCAATTGACTTATCAGATCCTAATGTAAGCGTGGAAGACATCATTAGCAAAGAACTAAGTAACATCAATCAATGGTTAAATGTCAACAAGCTATGTCTTAATATAGGCAAATCTAAACATATTTTGCATAGAAATGTCCACAAAAAACTTACTCCGCTACAAATGAAAATGAATGGCATACCGATTGAAAAAGTCACAACATTTAACTTACTTGGCGATTTTTTTTAAGACGTCGCGACGGGCACCTAAGTAAGGAACATGCGCCAACACTGTACCAAAGCATTACATAGAGGTATATATATATATATATATATATATATATATATATATATATATATATATATATATATGTATATATATATATATATATATATATATATATATATAATGATTATACATATAAATATATATATATATATATATATATATATATATATATATATATATATATATATATATATATATATATATATATATATATATATATATATATATGTAATAGGTATATATATATATATATATATATATAATTACCGAGAAGTATATATATATATACTTCTTGGTAATTTTTTGAAACTATTTGGTAAGTGTGTGGCCAAACTACGTGAAAAGGTTTGGATATGTCATAAAGGACTGCCAGGAAACAGGACTAGCAAAACCATGATAACGGTTGTTGCGGCTGTTGTCCTTGAGAATAACAACCATTATTGGATCCGGTTAGACGAGAAAGTGAATTCACGGCTGTTCCTGTTCACTTTTCTTCTGAAGTACGCTGTGTTGTAATCCTTTCGATAGCATTTTTATTGATATTCTTCTAATGGGATATGAGTTAATTTCATTCCATTTCCATTTTTTTCCACGGTGTCCTGAACGTCACAAGCATTTCCATTACGTTAAGTTAACTTTTTAATCGCACATTTTTATGTGACAAGAAACGATACATCCTGGACTTCAGGTCTGCACCAAGATTTTTCTTAAGACCTGCCTTGAGTATGTCTGTACAGCGCGATCTTCAAGGTCGGTGCTTGCTGGATGCTATGTCGCACTGCGAATGTGCTTGATACCATTCCTTCTGCAGAACGTCTGGAATTCTTGAGTTGTGAATGGAGTTCCATTATCCGAAACCAAGGCACAGGGCAGTCCGTGGCAATCGTTTGACGAAGCTTCATTAGCATGGCAGCAGTATTCGAAGATGTCATGACATGAGCATCGATGTACTTCGAGTGAGCGCCTACAATGACAATTATCATTTTCCCTTCTAATGAACCAGCATAATCAATGTGTACACGATACCACGGTTTACCTGGTCATTCCCGTAGGTGCAAGTTTGTGTTCGGTGGAAACTTACTGCATTCTTGGCAGACTTCGCAACTACGAACCTTGAGTTCAATTTCTGCATCAAGTCCCGGCACCACATCAAGTCCCGGCACCACATCAAGTCCCGGCACCACATCAAGTCCCGGCCACCACACAAAGCTACGAGCTTAAAGCTTTTATTCACTCGATGCTAGGATGGCATTCTTGAAGTTCGTCCAGTAGTGTTTCTTGACCTTGTGCTGTAAAAGATCCCCACAGCAAACATCCTTGCTCTCTGGTTAGTTTATTCTTCTTTCTCATGTAAGGTGCAATTTCATTGGCCACATCGTGTGCCAGCCCGTCTACATGAAATTCACAACCTTCGACAACACTGGATCTCAGGTTGTCAATCGTGCTATTCTAGAAGCATTGACTGGCGTCTCATTGACAATCGAAAGAGAACAGATTGTTTCCTGTGGTATTGGAACAGGAAGTGTCTTTGCTGCCAGGGGTAGTCTGCTGAGACCATCCGCATTTGAGTTCTGTGTTAGGCTTGTATCGTAGGTGATATTGATAGTTTGACAATATAAGAGTCCGTCGTTGAATTCTTGGACTTCAAGTCTTGCAAGAGTCCGAGATTCGAATGACACAGGTCTGTCTGTTCCATATCCCACCTAGTGCGAGAGCACAGCTCCGATGTCATGTGGTGATGCATCGCAGTTCGGCACCAATGGTAATTTTAGATTGTAATGCACCAAAACTTAAGATTGTAACAACATCTTTGACTCCACAAACACGTTTGCTTCCCCTGATCTCCAGTGCCAAGACTTGTCTTTCAGCAACAATTTGTGGAGTGGCGCCAAAACTGTGCTGAGGTTCTTCAGGAACTTGTGGTAGTAATTCAAGTATTCAAGTAGCTTCGCAGTTCTGGCACTGACTTTGGTTCTGGAGTATTCTGTAGCGCGATAAGCTTGTCTGTGGTGAAGTGAATACCTTCAGCGTCTAGCCGATGACCAAGATAAACACGAGTTTTCCAGAAACGAGCACTTTTCCACAGGAAGCCTCAAACCAGCTGTCTGTAGACTACTCAGTACTGTCAACAGATTTTCTAAAGCTTCTTCAGGAGTGTGGCAGCGATACTAGGATGTCATCAAGATGAACTGCCACCATCGGTATTCCCTGCACCAATTGTTCCATGGCTGGAAAATTCCTGGTGCTGACGACCCACCATAGCAGAGCCGCGTGTAGGCAAACAAACCTTTCAGTGTAATAACTGTGGTGAGTTTCTGCGATTTCTCACTGAGAACTATCTGCTGGTATGCATGAATCAAGCCCAATTTGAAGTAGAGAACACCTCCCGGTAGCTTTGAATACATGTGTTCTCCCGACACGGTCCACCTGCTTCAATAGGAGCTTGACAAGTGGACTGAAATACTGCACCAGGCAAAACAAAGAAAAACATTAAGAAGGTGCCAGCCCTTCGAATTGCAAGCTGGAACGTCAGAACCATGTGTCCTGGCTTGTCGGATGATCTCACGCGCACTGAAGGAAGACAGCTATCATCGACAGAGAGCTCAGTAGACTTAACATGGACATCGCTTCTCTCCAGGAAGCACGCCTCGCAGCAAACGGATCACTGCGAGAGAAAGACTACACCTTATTCTGGCAAGGAAAACAACCCGATGAATCCCGTTTGCATAGAGTGGGCTTTGCTGTCAAGAACCCCCTGCTGAGCACAATCGGACCACCAACAAATGGCGCAGAACGCATCATGTCCCTCCGTATGTCTACCGCATCAGGCTCAGGGAACTTGCTGAGCATATACACTCCAACACTCTG
>BSQZ01000056.1:1182500-1205000 GCA_033239005.1 Lamellibrachia satsuma
TGTAACCTGTTGCGCCACTACATGGTAGCATTGTGAACTAATTGGTGACTAAGCCTGCCCGATCAACAGACTACGCTGGCATATTACCTGACCTTCAAATTGTGTTAAACAGTGCATAATATGTTCGATTGATTGTGACATTATGATTACAATATTTGTTTATTATTGGTGATTCGTGTTTATGTTTTCTGGTTGTGGGAGTGAAAAGGGTATATTGTATATAGTACGATATCCAGTCGTTAGGACCACTCAAGGAGCTTTACACTTTAGACTATTACACACCTGTTCATTGTACAACCAATTCGATTTCTGTTGGAAGCATTCATTCATCCACTTAATAAAACTATTCGTTATCATATATCAACCACTATCTACAAACAGGTAATCATTTGTACAGCAGAGTTATCTCCAACGTGGAGTGAAAGAAATTGTCCAAGCTTCTAAACGGCAGCAAGATGACCGGAACTCTGGTCATCCCGATAGAGAGGACCGGAACTCTGGTCATCCGGATAGAGAGGACCTGAACTCTGGTCATCCGGATAGAGAGGACCGGAACTCTGGTCATCCCGATAGAGATGACCGGAACTCTGGTCATCCCGATAGAGATGACCGGAACTCTGGTCATCCCGATAGAGATTACCGGAACTCTGGTCATCCCGATAGACATGACCGGAATTCTGGTAATCCTGATAGAGATGACCGGAACTCTGGTCATCCCGATAGAGAGGACCGGGGTTCTAACCACTACGCCAATGTGTCCATGTCAGTTTGTGTGCGTGTATGTTCACGTGTATGTGAGTGCGTGCGTGCGTGTGTAGACAGGAGTGTATTCATTGGAAATCAGACATGTAATTCGATATTAGAATGCATTAACAGCTTAACAGTAAAGACATGCTAGCGTGTATGTGTGTGTTTGTTTGTGTGTGTGTGTGTGTGTGTGTGTGTGTGTGTGTGTGTGTGTGTATGTGTGTGTGTGTGTCTGCGTGTGTCTGTGTCTGTGTGTGTCTGTGTGCGTGTGTGTGTGTGCGTGTGTGTAGCATAAAGACAACTACAGAACATCCACCTCGAGATATTGGATTAGTTTGTCACAGCGCATTCATCTAGCCTATTCCACCGCCTCAATATCGACCAGAGCCTCTTAGCGGATAATCCCCTTATTTGGTCCAATTTTTTGGCGTATCTTGGGGTTTGCAAGAAGATCAGTGCTGTCAGTCTTTAGCAACATTAAGTATGACATGACATGGTAATTATTAATCACGAAACGTTCGTATTCGTTCGGAATATATATATATATATATATATATATATATATATATATATATATATATATATTATCAAACAGCTGATATTTGGATTAAATTTTTTTTATTTGCCCCCTCCCCCTCCCTTTTCCTGATACGTTGGTGCTGAGCATTGTCTCTTTTTTCTAATTTCCTTTTCTCAGCCCTGAATATAAGCATAAAAGTTATATGGTTTGGTAATTATTGTATTGTCGCGTCCTTTTTACTGTTACGTCAGTGTTTATCAAACAACGCCTTTGTATTGAGATTTACGTTTGTATATGCGCAGATGCCTACCTTTATAATATTCGGAAGTATGTTTTAGCGGTTGAATGTACTCTGGGTGGCCCAAGTATCTGTTATTGCAAAACACCATGTATATATATATATGCTTTGTGTCCATTAGTACAGTTACGAATAGCAACGTGCTTGGGCAAGCGAGAACTTGCGACACAATATCCGCTTCCATTACATTGTATACTAGATCTGAATGAATCGTCCGTGGTCGAACATGTCTGTTACGCGTCTCATCAGCGTCATCATACCCTTGGTGGCTCTCTAGTTTCAAGTGATATCAACTGAAGACTGTATTACTACTAAAATGTTTGTATTACTTCTAAAATGTTTGCTTGTTTGGTTCACGTATCTGAAATAGAGACCTACAAAAACCCTTTGCGTATCCTGGTTAGAGTAGGCCTACGTAGTTTTGTAACCAATCTTGTGACTGAACTGAAACGATGCACCTTAGTGTACATGCTATGTAATGAGTGATTTATTCACATATATTTACGAACGATTTGTGTCATTTAACAGTACACTAATACTATGATATTATAGACCTACTTTACAAGCATTGACGCGCACGACGCGTGTGCTGGGAGTGACGAACGAACTAGAAACTTCCGCTTTGGTCTAGTATACTGTAGCGATTTCGTTCCATTTCAAAAGCCATGCATATAGTGAATCTAAGTAGTAGCGCTTTTAAGAGTAATCCCAAGCTTGGCAGGGGGTGTCGGATTACGTGAATATTCGTGACGAATAGAATATTTAAGAGGTTTATGCAAAAGGCGGTAAGTAGGGGAGACCGGGGCTAGTTGTTACAATTTTCAGTTAAAGTCACTGTATGTTAGGTCTAGGATTAAGATTTGTATAAATTATATTTGTCCCAACAGCAAAAAAATAGATAAATTACATTGAGTGGCAATATAAATGATATAGATACATATGATACATACACACATAGAACTGTGCAATATATAATAACAACTAATAAATCATCAACCAAAGAAATACAACAAACAAAAAAAGAAAAAGAAAAACATATTTGGTGTGGAACAGGAGACTCCTACTAAGACCAACACTGGTCGCTATCGTAGGAGCCACGCAAAGTAAAAATAACAGATAATCATATATTCCGTATACATATATTTCTACTTTAAACAATAGAAAGTATGTTTTTTATTTCTTTTTCTTTGTCTGTGTCTTACGTATGAACAATTTTAAGTGTGTGATGATGTGTTGTATACACATTTAATTGTATTTGCATGAACTGTGTTACACTCATTCATAATTAAATTAAATTTAATTTAGTTGGCATATATAGCAATTTATAATAATGCATGTGTCGTTATATTTCTGTAGCATGTAAATGTTGGCATAACTTGAAAAGCCTTTCAAACTATGAGTCACTATCTTGTATATAACTAAATCAGGAATATTGTTTATAACATGTGGCAAGTTGTATTTAAGAATTTGTTTGCAAATTCATGTTTAGTTCTGTAAGTATATAGTTCAGTTGTTCTCCGACTATTATAGTTATTAATGCAGATATTTTGGGGTATTTGCCAGTTTAATAAGTAGACAGGTAGATTTTGATGTATATATTTGTAATTTGTTGTCGTTGTTACTGTCATTCGATCGTTTTAGCGTGTGACACACGGAAATGTCGTTCTTTGTTATGGGCACATCCAGCTGTTTGTTGAATAATGCGAGGACATTTTCTTCCTGTGCATCGTTCTCGCCAGGTGTGTGTTGAAGGTGTGCGTCAGGTGTTGTTCGAAGTTCTGATATTATGACATTTTCCATCCTGGAATATTGTTCAAGATTGTCTACAAGACTTTGAAGGTCTCTTATTTTTTCATCCTTTTGGGCGTTTGTTTTTTTCGAGTTTTTTTTCACAAGTGAGAGTATCTCTGAGATTTCTCTCTTCTATTACAGGATTTCATCCAGCTTGTCGCTGATGAAGTTTACCGATATTTTCAGGTCATTGATCTCTTCGGACTGTTCAGGCGTTGTTGGTTTGTCATTGGTAAATCTACTTTTCGGCATTGTCGTTTGACCACCCATGCAGGTTGTCTGTGGGCAGTTCTATAATGATTCTCAAATTACATACAGCTGTCGCCGGCCAATTGTGTCTACGGGCAGGCAGTATGTAGTGCCTAGTGCGTCTTTGTTCGATTGACCAGGTCTTTACAATAGGTATGTTAATACAATTGTCAAGTTGTGTCTATTTTAGACGTCCGCATTCATATATTAAGTTCACTAACCACAACACAGTCACGGTCAAATGAACAAAAGCTTCTGATAGCCCACAGCAAGACATTTATAGAGATTCAAATGCTTACTTTTCCATCACACTTGCCTGAAATTCTGTCCCAAATTATTCGAGTACTGATGCACCAGGAGTTTATTTGAATATAAGTACAGTTTCCGTCAACAAGCCATTGCAAATAATCCGCAAATTTCACACTAAATAGTAGCATCATTTGACACAACAACATCAAGCATGACACGTCAAACTTGATATCTAAACGTGCCCCCTCCCCCGGCCTTCCTCTTTGCAAGATCTTAGATACGCCACTGCTACTACTCACCATGCTTCAGTTAGGAATTCACGTAACACTAAAAAACACAATAAAGACAAAAATAAATCAATGTCCCTAAGTGACACTAGACCTCCCGTCAAAGTGGCAACACATCAACTTCCTCCATTCTCTACGGTTCTTGTATCGTTCCGTGCTTATTACATCTTTAAGGCTGGTGTTCTTTTCCTCCAGGTGGCTGCTGATGTTGTTGATCCACCTTAACCCGGGCCGTCCTCTCAGTCTCTGTCCAGTCATCGTCTTGCTTAGGGACACTTTTATGACATCATTAGTTTCTCATCACCTAACGATGTCATTTTAATGTATTCGTATTGATCACTTCTATAATTAGGGTGATTTTCCTGTCAGTTTGGTGACACCCTGTGTTATTCGCCCTGGTTTCCATATCTGCTGCAGTGATTCGACTACCAAGTATCTTTGCCAAGGTCCACCATTCATTGCTAAAGGGGAGAATATATAAATTCTTAATTATATATATGTATATATATATATATATATATATATATATATATATATATATATATATATATATATATATATATATATATATATATATATATATATATATATATATATATATATATATATATATATATATATATATATATATATATATATATATATATATATATATATATATATATATATATATATATATATATATATATATATATATATATATATATATATATATATATATATATAGATTTTCCTGTCAGTTTGGTGACACCCTGTGTTATTCGCCCTGGCTTCCATATCTGCTGCATTGATTCGACTACCAAGTATCTTTGCCAAGGTCCACCATTCATTGCTAAAGAGGAGAATATATAAATTCTTAATTATATATATGTATATATATATATATATATATATATATATATATTATATATATATATATATATATATTATATATATATATATATATATATATATATATATATATATATATATATATATATTGCCATATTCCCAAGGAAGACAATCTTTAGCAGTTTAGGAATTAGTTGCAGTCATTGTACCTGTGTCCTGTGTCCAGTATCCAGTATCCAGTGTCCTATATCAATTTCCTGAAACTACTCACTTTACCCACATTGTTATGACAGTCGTGACGTGTGGTCAGCCGTCAACTCAGGCCCACACGTGCCTGTCGGTGTACGGAAACGGCTACTGGAGTGGCAACCAACCTTCATGCGTGTGTAAGCAGAACATAATAGACGGTTTCAACTATAAGTGTTTCGTTCTCAACGTATTTCAATACGTTTTGTATAGCCTTTATGTTAAACGTATCTCATACTTAGCCGTAATGTAGTTTCAGCTATATGGTAAGTGCTATTGTTTTGGGGGGTGGTGTGGCAGGAATTGGGAGGTTGGTTCTAAAAATTGGTGGGAGGTAGAACGTTGGCTTCAAAAATATGTGGAAGTTGGGATTGGTGGGAGGTGGATTCTCAAAAGTGGAGGAAGGTTGGCCCCCGAAAACGGGTGGGATTGAAGTTAATACCCCTGTCACTCACACTTCTAGTGTCTTTCTTGGCCTTCAACCATGCTATGTTCTTAGGTGTTTTCCTGTTAATTATAAATGGTTTTATATATCTAGATTGCATCGCATGTAAGACGTAAGCATGTCTTCTTCGAAATAGCGTCTACAAACTGATAACTGGCCATTCTGTCAGTATTTACGTATCCGTATCTCGACGCCAAACTCAAGGAGAGCAAAGAGAAGAGTCTAATGTCAATATCTCTGTGGCAGTTGTATAGATGTATGGCCCTGGTTAGTTTTATTCTCACAAGTAGCAGACACTATTCCCTGATGTGCAGTCTCCATCCGGACATAAATTATAACAGCTTCCTTTAAGCGACCAGCAGTGTATGTCAACGCTTATCATGCTTTCTGAATAGTGACAAAAGGTGGTAGTTTTATGGATTATGATTGTTTTTGTGGGGGAGGCTCCTTTTACGAGTGGCAGGTCTGGTATGAGTGCACCACTTGTGCCATGGCTAATCAGGCACTGCTTGGGGTTGTACAATGGGCTAAGCATGTGTAGGCCTAAGGGCCTACCTAGTTAGATTTTGCAAATATCAGTGTTCAACAAAATTGTGTAAGTTATCATATCATCCTCTATGTCCAGTTTATAATATAATTTCGTAGAAGGACATATAACTACATGAAAATTTAAAACGTTTCCGTTGTCTGTTCTAAATGTCGATATTTAGCAAAATCATGTTAAGAGTAACTTGTCTCTCAAAAACACCGAGTCTAACTTTACATGTGTTTGAGTATTGATGTTGTCTTCGTTGTTGTTTCTCTATCAACACAATATGTCACGTCTGTCTACAGCCTTTCCTTGCGAGCCGCTGGTCGCCCCAAACAACGGCGCCGTCGCCTGCAACGGCTGGAACGGAAGGTTCGAGAGGTGTGCACCGTTCTGTGTCAAGAAACCCGGGATCTGTCTCCGAGGGAAGATATCACCCGCCTGTACGTGTGTGGGGCATCCGGGAAGTGGTCTCTCAAGATGGACATCGGCACCTGCTCGGGTACGGGAGAGACTAGTGTATGTCCTTTGTTGGAATGTCTGGTCGGGGTGCTAGAAATAATTAACGTGTACACTTTGGGTCACACGATCCTGCCATAATACCAATAAAGAGCACAACGCATCAATAAAACGGCAGGCATGGTTGTATTCACATTCCTACACAACGGAACCAATTAACATACTTCTAAACATCTGGTAACATATATCACCGATCACGCACTTCATTGTAAGAGATTCAATCAAACAGTCGCATCGATTGTGCATTTATGTCCGTCAGTAGCTGTTAGTAAGCATATAACTACCCTTATTACATTAAGCCATGTTGTATTCACCAAAATTGTCACTTGCCCTTACTGTTATCACAGTAACTAGGAAAAGGCAACTGGGTATCAAATGTATATTCGAACAAAAAGATTCACCAGTCAACCGTGTGGGATCTCGCTTTAATTTGAATTTCTCAAACAGTTATTGATATGTACATTTATGCCAGTCAAAGCACACAATACAGAACCATGTCGTCCTCGATGCTGATAACTCAGCCAGTCTAAGATAGACAATTTCGGATAACAGTGGCATGCTCACATACCGAAGATTTGCTACCCTTTCAAAAGTGGACATGTAATTGTAATGTGATGTTTGGTGCAGCCAAATGGAAGAGCCTAACTGTATGAAGGCTGAAAGATACAAACACCAGCCACATCTTACTCACATTTATGATAAAAACTCTCTTGTCAGAAGTGGAAGAGGTGGAACACGTGGGCATCTCTATCTGGAAAGAATTGTCCCTTGGACAATATGTCCAAGGATGCAGGAAAGCGACTTGGTCCGCTGAAAAGAGTTTTACCCAAGAGCATGGTTAGATTCAATATGGAATGTCTCATCTGTTTTGATGGCAGCCTCTGAAACATCGCTAGGCAGATACGATGCCATCCACAGGCGAACTATAACAATTATAGATGTTGCAGAGGAATGCCATCCAAACACTAGCACAGAGAAGACGAGTTGGCAGACTCACATTTTTTTGCTGGATATACCATGGAGCACCAAGTATACACACAACTGTGTTACCTCCTCCTCCAGTAGTGTCACCAGGGAATCAGCATCTCACCACACAGCTGCTGTAGCAATTCCATCCTCAAACACTGAGGATGGCCATAAAAGGACATTCTTACTTACAGCCGACCGCCTCTCGAATGAACTCCAGTAGGAAATTGTTACACCCAGGAAGAGAGAATATTCCGCGAAAATAGTCAACGCCTTCTTTGGTGCCTGCCGTCAGCGCCCGCCACACGCGCCCACATACGCACGCATGCATGCACGCACTCACGCACACCAATGAGATTTATCCTTGTGAGACATTGGCACGAGGGAGATATTTTTGGATGGAAATTTGTCCGAGGGGATTTTGTTGAGGGGATTACTGTAATTATTAGTAGTCTCTTGATATCAGATTACTATTGTTTACAATGAATACATCGATATTCAATCGCTTGAACCAGGTCATACATGAAACCAGACTTGTTTAGTCATGCAGCGATGTCAGAGACTAAGGGCGACTCAATTCATACGAATAAGCCTTGGCCAGTGAGAACTTTTTCATCGTTGAAGCGCACTTTTGGAGCCCTTAGTATGACCTTGAGTCATAGTATGATTTGCCGTTTTTATAATTGAAAGTAGCCTGTTTGAGCCTTACTGCCAGGTACTTGCCTTTCCGCGTATTTGCTCTAAGATGAATGTCTTTAACTTAAATTGTTTACAATTTTTTGAGTTGCCTCTAAAAATGCCCTTTTAAGAAATGTGTCCTTTGTGATAATGAAACAAACTGTCTTTTATGGGACGTTGCCTCCGAACGTTATCGTTTTTTTAGCAAGTTTCTCATTCTGATAAAGACTTTGATCCCATCTGGTTGCCTTTTCATAGACAAAATATTAGTTCTGTAATTTCAGTACATTTTAAAGAAAATGTTTTTGACCAGTAAAAATGCCCTATCAGAATATTGCGCCCAGTTGAAATCCATTTAAACTGTTCTAATAAAACTACCATTTATATTGAGCTACTCAAAAGGACTGGAGCACATCAGAAGGGCTAAATCCAGTTTTTATGTAAAAAAAACATCCTAATTAAAAATGCCCTTTGGGGCATTGCTGTTGTCACTAAATTGTCCTTTTATTGAAAGTGTTGCTCTCTATTCCACGTAAATTGCCCAGTGTAAGTCTATGGAATTACCCACACAAGACTAAAGAGGGAATTTGCACACTTCGCCTTAGTGTCAATTTATGTGTCCGTCCGTTACAGAGACGTACATCGACGACGGACAGTCGGACGAAGTCAAGCGTCACTATTACAGCGGCAACTGCAACGATCAACGACTGGAGATAGGCGAGAAATACATCGAGATCCTGAAGGCGTCAGACAGGCGCGAGATGTGCACGTCCTGTGTGCCGGAGAAGGCCAAAGTCGTGTGTGGCAACAACACGGCAGCTTAGCTCTGACAGTACACGTGAATTCAAGGCTTTGGTTGTAAACCGTTTACACTAGACAGCGGTAACCTATTGTCGGACGAAACAGGCTCATTACCCAGTAATAATGCTTAATAGACATGAATGTTGTTTGGCCGTGTGGCGTTTTGTAATATTCGAACGGTGTAATGCTCCGTACACAATCAATGAGCACTAACTTTATCTTTACCGTTGATCTGCATAGACGTGTCTTTTTGTGAAATGTTTATAATCCTAGTATCACTGTGTGGGTTGAATTATTGTTAGCCGGCTTTAACCTTCTGTTCTCTTAACAAAGACATTATGATTGAACCAATGTGAATTACTGCTTGACGTTGTTATTAGCTATATTCCGGCATGCAGTTGTGAGTTGTGTTGTTATGAATATCACACTAACCTTTTACTAGACGAACGTATCATTTATTTACCCATTCCACTAAAACAACCCTGTTCTCCATGTGTCCGTGTAATCAGGCAAGTAATTCGGTACTTTGTGCAAAACTAATTTCATTGTAGCACAACCTACACCGACTTGTCTCTCGCGTGCTCGTAGCGATGCAAGTTGGAACAGAGATCGAAACAGAGACAACTCAGTCTCGCGATTAACGGTGTGACAATCTCAGAATACAGGCGCGAAATTCACATTCTCCATTCAGTAATAATAGTAATACTATTAATAGTACCGTCTCATATATTTTAACATGCTTCACGACACATACTACTTTAAGTACATCCTTCGAGTGCGGATGTGTGTGCCACTTGGTTTCGGGATGTAATAACGTATGTCGTAACGTATAAAGTGTTTATATTATTAGAAAACGTCACCGAATTACATAAAGTAGCACATATGGATGTGAAGTCGGAGTGGAGCCAGTGTGGAGTGGCGGAATGGAGTCAATGTGGAGTGGCGGAGTGGAGCCAGTGTGGAGTGGCGGAGTGGAGTCAATGTGGAGTGGCTGAATGGAGCCAATGTGGAGTGGCGGAGTGGCGTCAATGTGGAGTGGCGGAGTGGAGCCAGTGTGGAGTGGCAGAGTGGAGTCAATGTGGAGTGGCTGAATGGAGCCAATGTGGAGTGGCGGAGTGGCGTCAATGTGGAGTGGCGGAGTGGAGCCAGTGTGGAGTGGAGGAGTGGAGTCAATGTGGAGTGGCGGAGTGGAGCCAGTGTGGAGTGGCGGAATGGAGTCAATGTGGAGTGGCGGAGTGGAGCCAGTGTGGAGTGGCGGAGTGGAGTCAATGTGGAGTGGCTGAATGGAGCCAATGTGGAGTGGCGGAGTGGCGTCAATGTGGAGTGGCGGAGTGGAGCCAGTGTGGAGTGGAGGAGTGGAGTCAATGTGGAGTGGCGGAGTGGAGTCAATGTGGAGTGGCGGAGTGGAGTCAATGTGGAGTGGCGGAGTGGCGTCAATGTGGAGTGGCGGAGTGGAGCCAGTGTGGAGTGGAGGAGTGGAGTCAATGTGGAGTGGCGGAGTGGAGTCAATGTGGAGTGGCGGAGTGGAGTCAATGTGGAGTGGCGGAATGGCGTCAATGTGGAGTGGCGGAGTGGAGCCAGTGTGGAGTGGAGGAGTGGAGTCAATGTGGAGTGGCGGAGTGGAATCAATGTGGAGTGGCGGAGTGGAGTCAATGTGGAGTGGCGGAGTGGAGTCAATGTGGAGTGGCGGAGTCGAATCAATATGCGACGAAGTCGTCGTTCAGACCGCAGACGGATCACATTATATTAGAATGCATATAATATTTATTGATTTAATCGTACGGAATAAATATGCCAACTAGCGCGCATGGTACATGTATTATTGTTTGATATGTAGTAATAACGACGCTACTTGATAAAAAATTGCAGTGTCACAATGCGAGTCTAAATTACACACAGTGTGTAGCGCTAGTGTGCTTTGTTTGAATGTCGCATTTGTTGTTTGATCACATCTTATAACAATAGCGCCTTGCATTCATTCGCTATGGCTTGTTACAACTGTGCACTTAATTGTGAATAGGTGTCACACGCACTCAAAGACAAGATGAAATATCTAATAAACCAGATTAAATCAATTATGTCTGTCCTACGGAGTTGTAGACAAAGTGAAGTATTTAATAAATCAGATAGTAATCTTGGGTGCCACACGCATTCATAAGAAATAATGAAATACTTAATACGCGAGATTATATGAAACACCCGCATTTGTAAACAGAGTGAATTATTTAATAAGCCATATACGATCAACTGCCCAACAACTCAAGCACGCATGCACGCACGCACTAAAATAATTAAATGGCGGCATAAAACTAGACATATCAAATACACGAATTCTCAATAAACCGCAGTTAGTGAAATTATAACGTCACAATCAACACAACCTATACACTGTCTGTGTTGATCAGGAGAGTGATCAAGAACGTTTTGACGTGAATTTGTGTCGGGGCTACCAACATGTTCCACAATGCATTGGACGGCGTACGTACAACACGTTTGTTGTTTCAACAAGCTTATATTGACACTACTTAACATATTCATAAAATGTTCATAGCCCAGATTGTCTCCCAAACCATTTAGGCCCTGGGAACCGAGCGTTCAGTTAGCTACATTTAAAATAGCATAATTTAAACGCTTTCTGTTTATGAATATCGACCGTGCATAATTAGGTGTGCTGAACATGCCCAATCGCACCTAGTCAATTTCAGGAAAAAAGTCACACAATAATAATGTCAAGCATTGCTAGATAGCCAGCAGCTAATCAAAATATACATATATTTTCACTGTGAACAGTGTCATCGAGGATACATTTATTTTTAATAAAAGCTCACCCCTGAAGTCAATTTTATCTATACTCTCGTTTGAGAATAATTTCGTAGAAACATCGAACCATACATAAATTGTGAATATGCACATACATAAACAACATTAAAATGAGTGGTCATTCGACACATCAGTCAATATATACCAGGGTTACTGTGGTTGCTTTAAAGCATATAAAATCATGTAGATAAAAGAAGTTTGTTCAAATACAAACTGCATTGATACATCAACCATAAAACCAACATAAACAACGTAAATATGAAATGTTAGCTTAATTAGCTTAGCTCAATTATTCGTTGATATCTTCACAGCATTGAAGATCCAAGTGTCAAAGCTATGATAAGAAAAAGTTCAGTTCTTGTTTGTACTATTATGTGAGCGGAAACAACTGATGTAAAACGACACGCATGAGCGCTATCTGCCCTGGGAAACCAGTCATGCATCTAAGACGGGTGGACCGAAGCGCCTTTTGCTCTCGAACACACGATGGCAAGAATCGAACCCCTTTATACGCATTATTTGTCCGGACAACAAACTGCGGTTTCATAGCATAAATAAGCAAGTGTGCTCACATTTGTGAATAAAGGTGTGCAATGTGTCTCCCTTTGTCACAAATGTTCGGCTAAATCCTACATTTGGAACAGTAACTACACCAAGGTTAACAACTTGTGTGATTAACTAGCTAACAACAATGAAGTAAGCATAGCCTACTGTGTATATTCGCTGAAGCGACGTCTACGCGCCTGCTTTGTGAGCGTTCTGCTTAGCGCACTCGAATGGAATCCCAGAGTTATTGATTTGAGTTTGAGTTGACTATTGAAAGGTGAACAGTTGGAATCTAGACTGACTACTGGCTAGCTGTGTGTGTTTTGGAAATGGCATGGTTTGTATTGGAGGCTATCGTGATTGCGTCCACACTCTGCGTGTCTGGTCATTGCCGAATTGAGCAGGTAAGAGTTTCAACATTTCCATATAAACGTTGCGACATATTAACTTCCCGAAGCTCCGTATAAAAGGTGTGCTATCAAGTGTAGTTTGTGGGTAGCTTTTTCGGGATAAACCTACGCTGCCCATTGTTCGTCGTGATATCACTATTATACTGAGGCAACGGAATGCTTAGATACGTCAATGACTATGTTATAGCTACATCCCAACAGTACCCGCGATATTTGTAGACGTTCGAAAATACCCTGTTGGACATAATTTACCCTACCCGTCTACCAAGATTAAGTGGGCCAACCGAGATTTCATGTTTGGAGCCGCTCGGTGTATTCACCTGCATTTGCTCTTTTCATCGTGTCATAATAAACAGCGTTGCCTTAGCTGAATGTCTATAGGTATCTATAGTACTATCAACATTCGCGCTTGCATACGGTTATACAAATATCAAGACACAATCGTAATAATTTGTTTGTGTGCGCCTACCTCTATCTAGAAATGTCTTAGGCGTCCTCTATAGTGTCTTAGGCGTCGTCAGTAATGCATTTGGTTCTACAATGGTTCGATTTAGAGGTGGACATTTATACCAATGAATTAACATTGTGAAGCAAAATGAAAACTAACAAGCTGCACTTTAAAACTATGTACCAGTGTTACATTGTTTCTCCCATTCAACTTAGCTCGCCTGTTTTGATATGAGTGTTCACTTGCTTGATAAACCGACTTAGGCTATAATGTTTACATTGTATAAATGTTTTAATACACACGCCATTTCCTCGTCAAATCAGTCATCTCAACATTAATAAGTACCAACTGTAGACCTCGCAGGACCCGTACTTTATAATCACTGGCAGCATATTGTATGTTTCAGCATGACGCTGTTTCTTCAGGACTGGTGGCCAGGAGTTGCTCAATGGAGACGCTGAAACAAGTTGGTCTTGTTGACCGATGCTTCGGCAGCGATGACACCCCAATAGGCCACGTAGAGCACGACCTCGTCCCCGTCGCGACAATATGCATCATTAAGTGAGCCATTTATTTACTGTCGCCGTCTTGCTCATGTGTTTTTCTCATTATCGTGAGTCGTACGACTGGGTCAGTGCACATTACACATCATTTATTGTCGCGATTCAATTTAGCAACTGTTGCGCCTGCCAAATCTATACGCGTCTTGCATTTTGTTTAATTGCGTACCAGCAGACATTGTACAGCTGATAAGTTTTATGTTGAATAAACATACGACTCGTAGCAAACGTTTAGCAATGTACGCCATGCATAAGTAAACATATGTTGTATATAACATATCTCCATTCTTACAGCTACATATATTCGATATATAAACACAGATAATAATGACGTGTTCAACAAGTTGTACGTGTTGTGCGTGTTCGACAAGTTGTACATGTTCAACAAGTTGTACGTGTTCAACAAGTTGTACGTGTATACAAGTTGTACGTGTATACCGCTGTCGTGGTTTTTCATCATCGCATTACAAGTTGTTTAGGTCGACATCACCGACACGATAATAAAACGTTCTATGAACGTTGTGCCTAGATGTGTTAAACGTAGTTTAAACGTAATTTAGTAATGATAAAATTATTGTTCTAGATTATTTATGTATAGACCAGCCTCAATTCAAACTGAACCTAATAAAAAAGGATTGGGCTTTGTACGAGAACCTGCTATTTCGCGTTGCACTGTGCCATTGTTCGTGTATCAGAATTGACTAACCGGCGGACTTGATTATGTGAAACAGCTCATTTTAACACACGGGGAACAGGTGATTGTGATTCCGTCCCAGTCATTTTGATGCACTGTATTTCAGATGCAGAAAACATGTAGGTATTTCGTACCGTCTGTGTGACCCCGACGGATACTGGGCCGGTCCTCCACTGAAATGTGTCGGTACGTAACAGTGACGTGGTGTACGAGGAGATAAGCACGCGACAGCTAAGTATCTAGCTCCAGCATTAGAACGCATTGAACGAAAGCAGAGGCAATCCAAATAAGGATGAGTGAAAATAATGAAAAAAATAGGACACAACAGTACTTTATGAAACTCAGGTCTTCCTGATTCTTAAATTATTCTGAGCAGAGTGACATTAAAGACACATCTTGCTTTATGTAAAGTCATATTAACTAACAATTATTTCACTCAATTGGTACCATTGTGGGCAATTGTATGTGTGCGGGGCTCAAAGCAACGATTTGCAAATATGTTGCATTCATTTACTATGCAAGTGCAGACAACCGATCCACGATGAGTACCTGTGAGTGAAATATGGTGACACTGTCATGGTCAAAAACGTTATGGCAAAACATGCCAATTGTTTGTTACTAATAACACGTTAACGAATAAAGTAGAACGTAAAGGAAAGAATAACGACTTAAATTAACTATGTGTACAAATAAAAATGTGCAAGTGTATGGTAATGCAATCGTGCAAGCGTATGGTAATGCAATACATGAAATCTAGCAACCATCGTTTACATTTAAGTGACTTCTAGTTATAATACATGATAACCTGTGCATTGGTCCACATAAATGCGACATAACTTTCATAGGTCATATAATATAACATGATAAATACCACTGACGTGAATTTTCGAAACAAAGAGTTCAAGTACAAAAAAGGTAACATTTACTAATATCTCAGAGAGATACAGACGGGCCGATATTTGGAGAGTACTCGTGTATGATTAATGATTTATCACCCTACTTTTTTCCTTCTTACAGCTGTAGAGCACATATCCGAGCAAGAAATGAACCGTGTGAAACGAGGATGGGGAAGGGTTGGACGGGTAGTTAGACGGGCTACTCGGCGAATTGGGGGAGCGTTGAGAAATGTTGGCAAACGTGTTGGCTTTTGGCTGTTTGGATGCAGACGACCAGGACCGCCCCCTGGTGAGCATATATACAATATATTATAATTCGGCCTCTGTCATCGTATATGCCTTGTTTGTAGTGACAACTAAAGGATCAGCTGATCTGCTACAGCTGTCACAACAAGACGCTTATCATTATTCTTTCATTTGCCTTTGCCGTTGCTAGTCTTATGTTTGATTGTTACCGTTCC
This sequence comes from Lamellibrachia satsuma, assembly GCA_033239005.1. Lineage (NCBI taxonomy): Eukaryota > Metazoa > Annelida > Polychaeta > Sabellida > Siboglinidae > Lamellibrachia > Lamellibrachia satsuma. The sequence continues at coordinate 1,198,492 of BSQZ01000056.1, forward strand.
AGAGGCTTACTTATACAATAATAGTCTAGTTTTCCACTGCCTGTTAAGTTAGCGTTTGAAGGCGGATTAACGAAATTATGCTATCACATTTTTAGAAATGTTGTTGCAAACATTAATTATCCTAACATAAACGCCTAGATTAATAAAACGATTTAAATGTATATAGTGATACGAATGGTTACTGCACTGATTCCATTACTATAAGATATATCAGGATTGTATGTATGTATGTATGTATGTATGTATGTATGTATGTATGTATGTATGTATGTATGTATGTATGTATGTATGTATGTATGTATGTATGTATGTACGTATGTATGTATGTATGTATGTGTGTGTGTATGCGCGCGCGCGTGTGTGTTTTTGCGCGCGTGTGTGCATGTGTGTGCGCATGGTTGCTTGCGTGTGCGCGTGGTTGCGTGCGTGCGGGCGTGCGTGTATGCATACATGTGTGTACGTACATACGTATGTATTATGTATGTATGTATGTATGCATGTATGCATGCATGTATGTATGTATGCATGCATGCATGTATGTATGTATGTTTGTATATATATATATATATATATATATATATATATATTACTTTATATTACTATTTTATATTTTTTCTTTTCTGGATATGTCAATATATATATATATATATATATATATATACTACTTTTTTGGAAATGTCAATGCGTTCAACCTGAATTTGGTGTATTTTGTCTCAAAACTAAGCATATAGTATCGTTCAACGAGTCCAAACGTTTCTAATGGCTAGAGCTACAGCGAGGGTTAGAGTTTTCTTATTCATATTACGAAAATACGAAAGTTTCTTGAGAGGTAGATACAACGTCCTGTCACTTTCAGTGTTGTTGAAGACAGTCAGCACTTTGCTATTCGTGCAGTGCCCAAGGTACGCAGCAGAACTGGGCCACATAAGGGGGAACATCAGCTAACACGCTCGGGTCGATCTTGATGCTGTGGAATAGGCTGGATGAATGCGTTGTGATAAATCCATCCCGTGACTTGAAATCGTTGTTATGCAGCTGTCGGTTGCTCTGCTAGAAGGGTTAGTTTTATGAAATGTGCTGCCATTTTGGCCTTCGTCACAGGAAGTACGTCCATGCTGATTATGTCAAGGGCAACCAGCTCATTACTAATATACCACAGATGTGGTTTCGTGGCGGTTATACATGAGATTGCTGCTACACCGCTCTCAACAACATGACAATCTTCTACTTACTGAGGAAAGAAAGGTCGTTGCTTTTTATATGCCTTATGAAAACATACCATGGAATGACATGGCATACGATTGAATCACATGATATACCATGGTATTTCGTTATATGACATGGTGTTACATGGTATACCATGGTATACCCTGACTTTACTTGGTAAACTGTGGTAGACCATGCTTTTTTATATATTGTGTATGGTAAATATATGGTATACCATGGTTGACCTGTTTCAAAACACCATGTATTACCATGATTTCCATTATATATCATGGTATTTTACCATGGCTTACCATGGTTTCGAAACACCATAGCATACGATAGTATATTTGTATAAGGGATATGCTGGCACTGGCGCTGTTATTCGCTGTAATACGAACAACAACGCACGGGAGATGTTGAACTTGGGCAATCCCTTCTCCCCGCTAGCATTAAGCGTAAACTGTCTGGGAAAGAGCCTCAGTTTGACGGATTCAGCAGCGACGTACTTCCCGTAGCGAAGAAACTTTAATAAAACTAACCCTTCCAGCATAGCAACCCATGAATCGATTGGATGAACAACTGCAGAACATCCGTCTCAAGTCACTGGATGAGTGTGTTACAATAGTCTTCAACAGCATTGAATATGACAAGACATTGTAATTACCTCTTAAGAAACTGTTGTATTCATTCGGAATGAATAAGAACACTCTAACCCTAACCCTAACTATAGCCATAACCTTAACTCCAAGTAACCTTTGGACCCATTGAGCGACCTCTAATACAATTTTGTAGGATTGTGATTTTGCACGACTTAGTTTTTTTATGCAACATACATCAAATGAAGGTTGAGTTGCCTTATAAAACTAGTTTTTATATCTACATATTCTACACAATAAAAAATACGCCTTATGTGTAAATCATGGCTTCACTTGGAAGTGTTAAAAGTATTAACTCGCGTATTGTTTGAAGACGTGTTGTGTTTGTCATTTGTTTCTATGATTAAGTAGTTTTAGTCACTTGTGTAGTTTTTAAGTTTTGATATTCGCATTAAACATATTGCCATGTGCCACTTACAGATCACACCTCGCCAACTCTGTACTGCCCGTCCGACATTCACAAGACGGCTGACGCCTTCCAGGACTCCACCAGAGTTTACTGGAGTGAACCAGAGGCGGACGATGACCGGGACGGCAAGATCAGGTGGGGGTGTCTGCGTGTGCTTGTGTGTACGGCTAGTGCCTACGTGCGTGCGTTCGTGAGTGCGTGCGTGCGTGCGTGCGTGCGTGCGTGCGTGCGATATGCGTTTCGGTTAAGGCTATGTCGTGTTTGTCGTATTTGAATTAGATAACGTTATGGTTCAGAAGTAATCCATCAGACTGGTGAATCTAATTTATTAATATTAAAATCTTTTTTTTTAGAATAAATCTTACCTTCGTTCTTAATAAAATTGACTACCCATAGATGGCGCCACGGTAGTCTTCACGCACACGTGCTGTCATTTGTGTGGGCCGATCGGCGATCTCCTAGTGAGTCGCCCAGCCAGCAGCTAGGGGCCAGACAGTGACAGCACCTGCACATGACGAATACCGCGCTGCCATCTAGCGGTAGTTACTTGATGAAGGCAACTGAAAGCCGTCAAAATGTCACAACGGAACAACAACAACAACACCAACAAAGGCAAACATGTCTGTGAAACATTTATTCAATGAAGTTATACATGAAATTCCTTTAAGCTTATTTTCCGGATCGAAAAAAAAGGCAAAACTCACTGTGAAAAATTATTAAAATGTTAATTGAACAACATTATACATAGACTTCTCTTAAGCTTAATTTGCTGGCTCGGAAAGGGTGATTTCAATATTGTAGTGCAATTATCTATGCCGTTGGCATAACCTTGTACGTGCATAGAAATTCCTTATTGTTTTCAGTTGTTCGTTTTATGCAGCGATCTCAAAGGGTATTTATTTTATGATACGCCTAAAAATCACAACGCCCGAAAAATTAGGGGCATATTCCGCTTGCAGTGTGGACATGAAAACATTCGGACCGAAACATGCAAATAAAAATTTAAATAAATGTTTATGGTTACCTTAACCTATTTGGGCAGTCAGTACATATTCAGGGACACAGCAAGCGTTAGGGCAGTACCAACCAGTTGACTGCTAAATTCAACCGCTAATGTCCTCTCAACCCGACCAATGTTTGAGAGTGCAATACGGCCTTGGTATTGGATATATTTACTCTACTGCGTAGATATAGTGTTACTACACAACAATGATAACACGTACTTTTAATGTCAAGCCTTTGCTTTTCAAATGTATAGGGCATATCGGAAGTATTGGCACCGGCCTGGTCTGTACTACTCCGAGGGAACGACAACAGTCGGCTATTATTCCAGAGACAGGGCCGGCAACTACGCAAGTTGTAGCTTCAACATATACATAAGTGGTTAGTAAGCATACTAAGCATCGTCCATTTTGGGGGTGGCTCTCGCATACGTCATGAATATTGTGTATGTGTCGCGAGAAAGAGTAATCTTTTCGGCCAACATTAATTATGCACATAAATTTCGTAACAACATGAATTAATTCAATCAGTGATGCCATATGACAGTAACTGTCAAACCATGTGTCTGGCAGATACTGGGCAAACATGTTCCGTCACAATGGAAACTACGTATAATACAAAACTGTCGTGAGAGCGACAAACGGTGGCGCCATCTCAAGGATAATTGTTAATCGATCTTAATCGCGATAGCCTCTAGACTCTAGCGCCTCCATGAATTCGATGAGCAGAGTTTGACCGAACACGAATGGTTTGATTGTTACCGTCAGAGGGCACCAACAGTCGGATTAATAAAAATTATACTACATTTATATGCATAGTGTATATAACGGAATTAAATAAATAATGCAATACAATTTTTTTTTTTTAATGTACCTCAGAATAGAAAGAATACGAACAAACTTCTTACGGGGTTCGAAGCCGCCTCCTTAGACAAAGTTCCGTTTAGAAAATCAAGTGTCATGCTACTCCGGCTACAGAGTGCAACCTGTTGCAATCTGTGTGATTTGCTGTGTCAGTTGTACTGAGAACAAAGCGAACACAGTCTTCAATGTGATGTTGTTCGTAATGTTCGATGCGGTTCTTTTCCAGGTTTTAGTGGTGGCGACAATCGGTGGCCCCACAGTAAGGAGTATGGCTAATTGAGTATTTCGAATGTATCCAAAATACAGCAATGTTAAACTAATAATACAAGACGTTCAAAGAAATGAGCGACACCTGATTCATTATTTATTTATAATCTCATACACGACTCTTTCCCATGATTGTAAATAACAAGCCCATGCAATAACCAAAGTTAGGGACATTTTCAAAAGCAATCATACACTTATCTAACCAAAAACCGGTGCTATAATACGGCTTTGATATTGGACATATTTACACCACAGTTTCTTCTGTTGTAGTAACACGTTGTCGAGCCCCAGTTCGCATCAGTCATGGATATTTCGTCTGCAGGTGTGTAACACACATCGCTTAGCATTTAGATGACACAGAAAAACGATTATATTGCTCAGATTATTGGCTTAGTAGTCACTCAGATGTGTTGTCATTTACTTGAAAACATTGATAATCCCTTTAAGGTTGACACAACTAATTACTCTTCCTTTCCTGCTATAGGCCGGGGCTCAGTTCAGTCGGGGAAACTTTACCGACAGTAACAAGTTATCTGCAACATGCAAATAATAGCATATGTAACGCTTAAGAATATAATAAATACTATTAACTTTTTGTTTATGAAAGTTATATTTTTAATTAAAGTGAAACATAATGATTTTTCATTGTTCAATACACATTCACTTTTAATATATCAAGTCTAATTTTAAAGGTGTGTGTGTGTGTGTGTGTGTGTGTGTGTGTGTGTGTGTGTGTGTGTGTGTGTGTGTGTGTGTGTGTGTGTGTGTGTGTGTGTGTGTGTGTGTGTGTGTGTGTGTGTGTGTGCTTATATTTAGTAATTATGGTAACTCTTTCTCGCAGACCCAGCCATGATTACCGTTATGGTGGATGGTGTCGATATGGCTGCTACCGTGGATACAGGATTAGTGCGGGTTATGGCGCATCTCTGATGGAATGTCGAGGATCTGGTGACTGGTCCAGAGGAACACCATCTTGTGAAAGTAGGATATGTTTGTTTCTGTTATAATTTTGTTCTCCTCTGTATCCCCGAAGTCCGGGTCGAGACTGACATCGGTCCAGGTCGTCGAGTTTGTCCTTCTCCTTCCGTCACTGTTCGTATTTCACTGTCGTCTTCACCACCCGTCTCCACCACCCGTCTCCACCACCCGTCTCCACCACCCGTCCCCACCACCCGTCTCCACCACCCGTCTCCACCACCCGTCTCCGCTCCCCTCTATGTTATAGTATGCCATAGACAATACGTAATATTTAAAAATTGAACATATTCACTCACATGGTTACAGGAAGGATGTCTTGATTGGTTATTGTTTGCCTTTTTTAATGCACTGATATTTTGGTAGTTTGGCTGACAAATATATATGGTTGGGTTTCTTCTGCGACAGTAGACAAAACTAAACAAAACCTTATTTTGAATTAAGCAATTGTATTTTGAATGGGACAATTGGAGAAACTGCAATAAACATTGTACACAGTTGACATGATCATTGTATGTATTTAATTTAATTGCCAAGACCTTGTGCCTTCAGAAGAAATATTTCTTCCCTGTACAAAAGAGTCGATCTAAGTCGTAGTGAAAGGCATTACCCTGTGATAACGGCATGTAGGCCTACAAGTGGCAGCAGCGATAATGCGTGCACTTGAACAATTTGCACTATATTAAAATTTTCTTCAATAGTGTCCTTATTTGAGGGGGATTGCATGCCTGTTTGAACCGTGCCTTAGACGCACTAGGCAGTAGCTATGTTTAATGATATGTGGACTGTCGGATGAAAACCACATTTCATATTTCGTGCTCATAAGCCAGATCAATTACTTACTTGAATTACTGGACTTGCAGAGGTTGAATGTCCGCTTCTCCACACACCAGCACACACGACGATACACTGCAGCGACTGGAATTACTTCCAGAGCAAATGCAGCTATATCTGCGCTGACGGCTATCGCGTGCCGTCCGGACAGAACGGTGTGCGGGTCTGCAGCCACACGGGGCACTGGCGGGGAGGCAGTCCGGTTTGCCAAGGTAGGACACTTATTTCGTTTGAGCTATACCAGACTTAACATTTGCTGCAGTATGTATATTGCACGCACGCACTCACGCACGCACG
>BSQZ01000056.1:1210000-1340000 GCA_033239005.1 Lamellibrachia satsuma
CTACACGCACAGTCGGGACTGAGCGACGTGACGAGTGCCTACGTGAGACTATTACAACTCTTGTTGTCACATCAGTGTAGTAGTGAACTTTAGCCGTAATACCACTTAGTGTCATATCTTTGTCGTCTTCATCAAGTTTATTTCATTGTGTTATTATTTGTGACTAATATTTTGATTGTGTGTCTGCAACGTTAGCGGATGTCTATGAATTGGTCGATGGCCAGCTGTGCAGGGGCTTCACGTGGCGTGCGAAGCACATGTCCAAACAGACTCCACCGAGCTTTGATGGCATACAAGCTCAGTGGATTGCACGCACATTTTTGGTAAAGGGCCTTGTTCGAGATTCGCTGAAAGTATCTGATGCCGATGACTTGTCTTCGCTGACGAAGGTTGAATGCATCAAACTTGGCCGATTTCGTTGGTGTTAGTTCTCACGTGCCCATATTGTATATGAGCACAGGGATTACAAACGCATTGTACAGTAGAAGCCGGTACTTGAGATATACGGTGGTGGCTAACCCAGGGAGACCACAGCTTCCGGAAAGCCACAGCCGCAAGTTACTTTCTCCGTCTCCGTCTTACACGTCCCCAAGTATAGAGCCTAGCTTGCCTGTCATGCGCCACTCCTCTCCTGCACGGCTGTTTCTTCTGTGAATGTTGATACACAACTGTTTTGGTTTCATTGATGTTAAGATAATATTTTGACAGGCAACCAGGAGCATTTCGTTGTACCTCGTCCAGGAATTGGCTGCCATTGCTGGTGAAGTGAACGTCATCGGCGTATTCCTTGTTGTATGTCATTCCAGTGTCTTCTCGAGGGCGTTGTGGCAAGTTGTCTCTCAGATCACGGAGGGCGGCTTCCAAGTAGATCACGCAGATTACATGCGATATACTGTATCCTTGTGGTGCACCAATGGTGGATGTGAACTATGGACATTTGCTCCGTTTTAATCTTGGTTCCAACGTTGCCTCTGCAAGGAGCATTCGGTTGATTCGCAATTCCGATTCCCGAAGAAAGTCTCGAGAACTGTCATTAGCTTATCTCGCCTGATTGTGTCAAACGCCCGACTCATGTCGATACCTAGTACACATACTGAGCTTTGAAAACGTTGCATTTTTTCGGATTTCCAATAATAGCCAAGTATCATATCTGTCGTGCTGCGTCGATGTCGAAATCCGCTTTGTCCTTGAGAGCAGAACGCGTGGACTTTTTCTGCTACGCGTGCAAACACTACTAAAGACAGCGTCTTCCTTAGGACATCAAGTTGCACGTTTGGCCTTAGACTGGTCATTGCATCTACTGGCTTTCCAGGTTTCGAGAGCAGGATCAAAACGCCTTGACCAAGCTGTGAGAGTGTTTGCTTTTCAGTTAGTGCACGGTTGAATATGTCTGCTATAGGTTTCGCAAGTATTTCGTATTCTTGTAGTTCCCCAGTAACTCGTCAATTCTACTAGCTCGTTGTTAAGGCGGTTCATTGAGCGTTCTATTTCTGTGTACGTAATCGAGTGTTCTAGAGGCTAAGGTTCACCGATGAATGATGAAATTCTAGTCTATTTAGTCTATGGTCACAGAAAAAAGTCATTCACAAGCTTTCAAAATTCTACCGGGTCTACACCTGTTCTACCATTGTCGGCAAGAATTGTGTTTTGCTTGTGCGGTTTGCGGTATAGGAGCTGGACAGATCAAATCATCTTACCACCGTCATGAAGTCGTTCGACTTCATCTGCTATCTGGTCCAATTTGGACAAATAAACATACATACATAATTGATAAATTAAACACATACCATTACAAGCTTTGACAAGACACTCAAGTATTCTCATCGTATTTTGTTTCTTTCCAGCAAAGTGTTCCCCTGGCTCATACTCGCCAGCGGGAGGGGTGCAGCCCTGTACACCCTGTGAGTTGGGGACATTCGCTGACGTGGAGGCCACTGTCGACTGTCGTCCTTGTCCATCCGGCACCACCACAATTGACGCGGGGGCCTCTCGCCTTGCTGACTGCAAAGGTAGCTACACTCTACTGGATCAAGTTCCATCCAACTCAGTTTGCCATTGCTACGTTCTTGTGTGGGTGTGTCGTCCTAGAATAGTTACGTATTCACTATTACAGTATGTGTTTATGTTGCTAAGATAATGGAATGTATTAATTATATATACTCACATCATACCATGTACAGTTCTTCCGTACTGGCGTCCGTTCGTGCATTGCAGACTTTATTTAATTGCTAAACATAATTACCTCTCAAGAAACTATTCGATCTGTCACATGACAGGAGCAGGACTGAGGGAGCTCCTGGCCAACGTCTCGGGTCAGCGTAGGTTTCTCTCTGTGGATGTTAATCGCCTCCTTTATGTTCCTCCTTTCCCAATTCTCCGCATGGTGTAGAATTTTAACGTCTGCTCCAGCTTGTGTCACATGACATTGGGCATGTGACACATCCGTAACTTCAGTCTGCTGAAGAAGGATGCGGGATGCTGTCGAATTATTCAGATCGAATACCAAGTTTCTTGAGAGATAATCATGCTCAATGTTAGTAACCGAGAAACCGGATCATCTATCCTTTCAAGGGTTTATTTAATTGGTTTACATAATGGTTTGTGGCACGCAACGCAAACACAGATTTCTAATAGGATATGGTGAAAGTCATGTCTGGATCTTTCCATTATCTGGTAATTTTTTCATATTTATGAATACGCTACTGTGGAACATCTACATATAAACTCAATTCATCAAGGAGAACAAATACAAATTGTCTCAGTCAAACAAAATACTGAGTACTTGTGCCACACTAGATATTTTTTCAGAACCACACAACCTTTTTCGTTACAGCTTTCGACATAGGCTTTGTTCCAACTGCATACCAGCAGTACGTTTCCAAGACAACCTCTTTGACTTCTGAAATTCAAGAACTGACCCTTTCGCTGAAGGTATATTGACTTGTTTATGCCCATGGGCAACTGGCATAAAGGTATTGAAACTAATAATATGTCGTGTCAATATTTCCTGGCAACTCGTTCATCATTCTACCCCACCTTCACATTAAGTATCCACATTAAAAAAATATACTTATTTGGAAATAATATTGAATATTTTCTTATTGGAAAGACACAGTTGAAACCATCATATCATTAAGCTATAACACATCACATTAGTTGATAACTAAACGATACTATGTACTGTTCGAAGATAATGTTGGACTACTGAATACGTTATTACATAAAGAACTATTTGTACAACTTACTCTAACATATTAACCTAAATGAAATACATTTATTAATGCTTCCAGCTGAGACTGGCGGATGGTCAGAATGGATCTGACTCGGCAGAAGTGGTCAGACTGGACCACGTTTTTAACGACACTTCTGACACGGAAGCTATTCTCCGTGTCACCATTGCAACATCCAACCAAAGTGAAGTCACAGTGGAGGCTTATGGGTACGATATTATATATTGATAAAAAAACTAATAGATTCATAAATATTGTTAAAATGTAAAGCGTATCATGTTTTTAATGCAGGAAACTGAATATGAGCACGCATAATATGTTTTTATTATTTTGTATGTACTATCTTTGTTTAAAATTTAGGCCTATACATAGTGATGTATATTCTTCAAATTTGGTTCATATGTTGGGTCTAAATTACCACCACTTAGCCACGGCAACTATTGTAAGCATAAGCTACTTGGGTGTAACAATATCATGTTGTATCAACTGTGCACCAATGTTACTGACTTAGACAATTACACAAACTGGAGTTGCACATTGCAATACCTGTCTCTAGGAAAATCACATCTTAAAGTGAACCACCGTGTCTCGTGGTTGTACTCGACAGGTGCAACGTCAGTAGCAGTGTCACTACAACGACACAGTGGCACAGCATTGGTGTGTCTGTCAATGAGACCACGCTACTGCTCCATCACAATGGTCATCTGGTGGTCACCAATGGAACATGTCGAGGGTCGCAGAGTTATGAACATGGTGACAATATCACTGCTCTCCGTGCCACCATTGGCAACAACACAGGTTTGCATCGCAAGTGATACGTGTGGATTTTGAGTAGCGTTGATTCTTCACGACAAATATATATCGCGCTTAGCATTGAATCTTGATATAACGTGATATATATATATATATATATATATATATATATATATATATATATATATATATATATATAAAACTTGATATAACCATCTTATTGAACCGTCAACAACTACTGCGGTGTTGATATAATGGTGGGAGTTATGATAAAACAGTAATGTGGTAACTGCTGATGCATGTCTGATGTATAAACACTTATTTCAGAATATACATTCCACTAAACAATATTTACATATGACACTGTTAAATCCGTGGCTAAATCAATTTCAATATTCATTGTTTGATCATTTATGTATATGGGTTATATGTCAAACGCGAAACAAATACTTAATGCTAAAATGTTTAGAACAATTTGTATATATGAAATTAATGTGTTTTTCCAAAGTAAATAAAGTTGTAAAATGTAACACATGTGACATGATTTTGCAGAATTATATATATTAAAATATTTATCGGCACAACATAAATGATTATGATTAATACAACAATTTTATTTTCAGATGAAGCTTTCTTTGGTGAAGTGACAGATGTGAACGTCTGGGACAAGACATTGACCGGCAGTGAGATCGAGTCGGCTACGGCGACTTGCGGCCATGCTGCTCAAGGCAACGTTGTCCGTTGGCGCGATATGTCCGTGGCCGATCTCGTCGGTACATCCACCCAGATACCTTCACTGTGCGACGGTACGTCTCTGTTCATTCGTGTGCAGGTTAAGAGGCTAATGTAATATTACTGTAGATAAACAATATGAAGTGTTGTAGTGAAATGTGCCTATTTGTTAATGTGATATCGCAGACAATGCCTGTAGTTATGGAGTGTCACATTCTATCTGATTGGCAATGTGTTCACAACAGCCATGGACTTGCTTCGTCGCAGCTAAGGAAAGCCATACTAACTGAAAGCCTGTAGCATAAAGGCCTTTTGCAGTTCACACAAATTTTGTGACGTTACAAACATGACAGGTTTTTCCTGCTTCAACATGCAAGGTAATCAGACATTTATTTTGGAAATTAGTTTTATTCTACAGTCGTTTAATGAGATTTTCATGCCATTAGCACAGTCAACACGTTGAAGAAGCAGAAACAAGAGGAACAGGAGGAACAATAATCCTTGTGTTGCGCAATGTATCCATATACAATCCATCCAGAAGCAGTGTTGTTACAACTGGTGGTTATGTTTTCAGTCACTGACGACTGTGCCCCGGCGCCGTGCGGCAACCACACGTGTGTCGACAAACTGGGCGGCTACGACTGTAGGTGTGACGACGGCTTCACCGGTCGACACTGCCAAGTGAACATCGACGACTGCGCAGACAACGCCTGCGAGAACAACGCGACGTGCGTCGATGGCGTAGCATCCTACACGTGTCTGTGTCGGGAGAGCTTCTACGGAAACTTCTGCGAACATGAGATCAGTAAGACAACAATTCATCGCCTCAGTGATTAACAAATCATTATGTAGTGTGATAGCATGTCAGTTGTAGAAATATATCAGGCCCGTCCTCAGGGGTTTGAAAAGGTGGGTTCGAGCATTTACAGTCAACCGAGATTTCTGGGACGGTTCCTGAACTTTTTACAGTCAAAACACGGTGACGGACTGAGTTGATAGGGGTTGTTAGTTTTGGAAGTAATGAAGAGTCGTATTCCGCATATCATATATTAAGATTACTGTATATAAATCATGTCATATTTGGAGAACACCTTAATATAGTTATACTGTGTGCTGTTTTTGCGCTATGTGTAGCCATACCATTTTTATTCGGACTCAAGATCAACAAACATGTACACAATAAACAAATGATAATGTGACGTAGTGCCATGAAGTGTGGATGCGTTGTCATGTAATTACTATGACACTGCAGTAAACGGCGGCTGGGGTGACTGGGGCGACTGGAGTCAATGCAGTCGCAGCTGCGGCGGAGGCAACACGACTCGTCAACGTCTGTGTGACAGTCCACCGCCTGACGCCGACGGACGACCGTGTGACGGGGACAGTGAGGAGTGGCAGGAATGTCACACAGAAAACTGTCTAGGTACGTTGTCAACAGCAACAGCTGAATAAACACATAACTAATATTACGATACAATTGACATTAGTGTTGAATGACATAATGCTACAAACTGCATTACTGTAGGAGCTAGATAGACAACATGTGTTGCAGAAGTACTAGTAAATATCAACAAGTATTAATTGCATGGCAAACCAATCATTGCCAAAGCCATTTGACTGGCTTGCATATACCTTGCCCATGTCCAATAAGATCCTCAAAACACAATGGCCCTTGATGTGTTACCATGGTTCAAAACAGAAAGTGATGATGGCGAACCAATTTCACAGTTGTCTATTGTTTTTTTTATAAACTTATCTCTGAGCCGCAGTCCTCCGCAGTCCGCTACTGCACTGTGACATATGCTGTACTGATAGAGCGACAGTAATAAGGCTAACACAGAGTCTGCATGAATGTATATTTGCAGTTTGCGGCGAGCTGCAGCCGCCTGATCACGGCTCCGTCAACTGCAGCGACGGCGAGGAGGCCATCAACTGTACCGCGGTCTGTGACGACGGCTACGAGTTCAGCATTGAGCCTTTGGATAACTACTACTGCGGCCCAGACACGACAAATAGGTGGAGCCACCAGACGGAAGATAATCCGCATGCGCAGGTGCCTGATTGCGCAGGTGTGTACATGGTTCCTCCAGTATTTGTCGTAAATTAAATGTATAATATAATGATGATTAAACATTAGAACATTTGTATATCCAGTCTGCAATACTTCAATTCAAACACTATATATACTTACTATTCCAAGTTATCCATAAGTATAATAAATAAAATAATAGTTAAAAATGAACTTTTGAACTGCAGTGGAGAAACATTAATTATTATGTAGATTTGGTATTGGGAAGTTTAACGGAATTGTGACGATAATGCAGATTGCTTCATTATTTAAAAAAAAACTTGTTAAAATAGTACTTTATAAAGACTTTCAGAAGATCAACCTGTTATCTCCTCCCGTCTGTAAACTTGCACACATAAAATATTTAGTAACATCCACACGATCTCCTGGTAGTTGTGACGTTAAAAACAAAAATGTCAGCACCGTAGCTAAGTGCAAGATATAGCTTTGTTTTGCTTCTCCGTTGTAGCTATATCAGTGTTATGTCAACATTCTTTGTGTTATCAAATAAGTAATGTTAGTAGTGCTAATTGCCATTTGAACAAAATACAATTGGCGTCACTAAATCTGTCAAAGTATATTCCATGGTGGCAGGGAATAAAACTGACACAGTGTACAGAAACATAGTATGTCAGACTCAGTTTATGTCAGAAACTCTCACCATCTTAGCTAACTGTACGCTTGCTGTCCTCTTGTAGAAATGTCACTGCCAGACAAGTTGACAATCATGCATACCGTGCATTACGCTGACGCCCCGTGTGACGCTCCAGACGTCGTGGCTGAGGCGAAGACACGTTCCCTGGAGACAGTCACGCGTATTCCCTGCATCAAGAACGGCACGTGCGTCATGTCAGAGCTGAGTGTCACCTGCAACAACACGGAACACAGTCGTCGTCGCCGCCGTGACACGACGCCACTTCTTACTGTCTCACTTCTCTTGTCTGTTTCTGGTGATGTCGTTGACAATGGCAACAGTGACGCTGTAAATTCTACTGACGAAGGTTAGTTCATATACAGTTTTATCCACCTACATTATATTACCTATTTATGCTGCTACATGTTTATATTTTGATATATGTTTTGTCCTCCATTCATTATGTGTTGGAAATGACAAATAATACAAAGAACATGTGTGTGACAGATGGAAATACATAATGGTATACTTTAGACAGACTTCAAAGAAAAATGGATATTTGGCAGTTTAAATAATTTTTTCCTTTTCCAGTATTTGTCAGTTTATATCACTCTTGAGAGTGAGTAAGCAATATTATATTGTCTATACGCCACACGATAGTTAGCGTACGTAGCAGGTGAGTAAGCAATAACTAAATATTTAAATAATGTCCATCTTAATATACAATATCAGCGACAATACAGACATTACGATATTATAATGCCGTTGCAGTTATGATATTAATATGCTTGTTTATAGTACGGAACACTTTAAGCTTTACATAAAATTTATGAAGTTCTAAGCATTTAGACTCAATTTATGTTGACCGTCTACTTTGTTTTGTCGTCTATTTTGTAACGTAGATTCTACTTATATTCCACATGTTCAATGTCCGAGTGATGTATAGTGTTTCGAGACATATATTACTGCATTTGCCTACAACAAGAACATTCCAGTCAAAATAATAATGTTACAACATAATATTGTTTACTTATGTAATATGATGTAACATAACGCTTGCAAGAAAGTCACAAATGATATGCAGTTTTAATTGGTGATGACATTGTCAGGCACATCCTGATGTATATTGATGGCAGGTGATATTCTCAGTGAAGTGACGGTCATCACTGCATGCCTAGTCAATGCCGTCAACTAGCTGTTAAACTGGATAATGTCACATGAACCCATACACTTGTTACCCCCCTAGATGTTATGTCGGACATACTGGATGGTGCCAGTGACTTGGAAACAGCTGCCAAAGTGTTGGAGGCCCGAGCGGATGACGGTAACTTGACGGTGTTTGTTGACGGTGTCGAGTACGTCGTCGCGGAACAGAACATCACTGGACTCGTCAGCTGTGCACCGGGTATGACCCGCGTGTCCATTTTGTGTGGTAAGTCGCACTATTTGTTTCAATATTTATCAGTTATGTCAGTGTAACACAAATCATGCAAAAAAACAATATTGTGGTATGAAAATCCCTGTTAAATTTATCATAGAAATGTGGTGTTTTTACGCTAAGTAACTTTTATAAAGTACGATGTCGACATCACTGCCATATGTGGAGTTAAACTCGGGAATACATCAGGTGGCGTCACTAGGTTGTCAGTGTAATTATTGTTCACGTGATTCACATACTCTTTCGATAAGGCGCGAATTGTTAAATACGCCATTATGTATGCCAGTAATATAATTGATATGTTGATATTATAGTCATCAGGAAACCATTTGGAAAAGTGCTTGAGCAGCTTGACATGAAAAACTAAACGTTTGTTTTGCCCACACTGAATTATTGACCTTTATTGTCTAATGTCACAGTGGCCTGCACTAGAGGCACTTACAGCAGCGAAGAAGTCTGCCTCAAGTGTCCATACGGGCTTTACCAAGACCAGCCTCAACAGACGTCCTGCAAGGCATGCCCTGATGGCTTCACAACAGCTGGGACTGGTTCGAAATCCCGTCAGGAATGCAATGGTCAGCACGTGGGGTTTGATATTAAATAAAGTTCTGAATAGTTATATGATTAATAACTTAAGATAACATCATGTTCTCCAACGGTTTCTTGCACGTTCGCGAAAAAAGGTTTATGTAGCTTCAATTTCAAACTATAAGTTTGGTATTTGTTATTGTTTCAAGAACAATTTCCAATTCATGTGGATATTCTACATTTGATAACATAGTTATGTTCTTTCAAGTGGCATTTTCTTCACATGTGTTTTCTTTGTTTTGTCATTTTCCACTTCCTGTTCTAATAAAAAATAACCTGTCACACATGAGACACTGTAGTTCATACCTCCATTTTGTTCGCTACATCTAAAACAACACATATACTTTACCTTTATCTTTACGTTTATCTGAACTGATTACTTTCTTCCTGAAGTGGGGTGCAGTCCTGGCGAGTACAGCAAAGACCATCTGTGTGAGAAGTGTCCAATTGGCTTCTATCAAGACCTGCCAGCTCAGGCCGCATGCAAAGGATGTCCAGACGGCTTCACGACCCTTGACATAGGAATGGCGCTTGCTACCGAATGCAATGGTGAGTGTTGTGATCACGGTTCCTGTTGGGGGTGACTACTGATGTCCACGTGAGGCCATACTGATGTCCACGTGCGGCCATGCCTGCTTGATCGTAGTACAGAGAGAAAAACAGACAATCAGATACATAGAAGATTAATATTTAAAGTAACTTAAACAATTATTGGTTTCTGTATTGGGGTCTCACCCACACCCCACTAAATTCAAAACACACAAACTGTTGAATGTGAAAAATATAAGAGTAAGAGTATATAGTGAATAGTTTTGCTGATATTGATAACTGGCCTAAACAATGCTGTATATTGAATATTGTGAAACGTATGTAATCATTTTATTTTGCAGTGACATGCACCGCAGGCACACATAGCACCAACCACGTGTGTGAGAAATGTCCTGTCGGCTTCTATCAAGACCTGCCAGCTCAGGCCGCGTGCAAGGGATGTTCAGACGGCTTCACGACACTTGACAGAGGAATGGCGCACGCTACCGAATGCAATGGCAAGTTTCAGTCAATCTGATATAAGCATTCACACAGAGCAATCAGCATATTGCGTTGTGATTTATCATAATGGAAATTAGGATTGAGGCGCTGATTATGTCCGGTTCATTTTAGGACGGCGGTTAAATATTTGTATGACTGTAAATACGGACATGGTACTGAAAGCATATGTGTAGCATGACATGGTGTGTGCGAGTGCATATGTGTGTGTGCATATTTGGCTACAATGTTAGTATTGCTTCTCATTTATACTTATAAATTCTTTTGGTGGTTTCCAACAATTTCTCTGTAATTTTACCCAATTTTACTCAATTGTTTTCAACGTTGATCAGTAGTGTTTTGAAAACAACACTGATCTAAGGTTAAGCAAGAATGAAACTAGGACATCCAGAATTGAGTGACAGTTGAGAGGAAACTGCCCCTAGAAACGGTGTTTGTGTTTCAAGTGTCCGTTGCCGTCGCCACCATCTCAAACGATGACGGGCCACTGGGAACAGGTATGGTAATACTTTGTTATATCAATTATATATATATATATATATATATATATATATATATATATATATATATATATATATATATATATATATATATATATATATATATATATATATATATGTGTGTGTAGATATATATATATATATATATATATATATATATATATATATATATATATGAATATATATATATATATATATATATATATATATTCACTCGAAAGAAGAAAACATGTTCTGACATGCAACATAAAACCCATGCTGTGACATGGAATGGAATCACGGTCAATGACTGAACACTTAGTATGGAACATGTGGGAAACATAAGTATGTTTTTAGACGAATGCTTATACAGTATCGTGAAAAGAAGAGCAATGAAGACTTAGAGCCCATACACATGGAAAGGAATCATGGTCAATGACTAAACACTTAGTATGGAACATGTCGGCAACATAAATGTGTTTTTAGACGAATGCTTAGACTATCGTGAAGAGAAAAGAAAAGCAATGAAGACAATAAGAACAGCTAGCGAAAAAAGAAAGATCATATTTCAAATCAAAGAAAATATAAGCATAGTGTCTAGGCTATGTGACGAGAAATAGAAAAAAAAGAACATATAGTGACAAGGGAAACATTGAGGAAAAAGGCAGGGGTCGGCAAAGAAATAAAATCATTGATGGCTGTCAGTCTGGCTAGGACAAGACCGTGGGAAATGGAGTGTCATGATCGCCTGCGCCTGCAACCGACATGGCACCTGGCATTGATACTTCGTCACTTTATGACGTCAACACTAAGATTGTGAACATTCTTCATAGTGTTGTTATTTGCATTAGACCAGAGTGTGGGAAAGGCAATAATGTATTCAACCACAATTAAATAAATAAATAAATAAATAAATATGAAACAAACAGTTATTCCCTGTTTTACTTTTACTTTTACTAACTACTACTTTTGTATTGTTCTGCAGCGAGTTATGTTCTTAACATTGTACGTCTCATTGATTCTTCAATATAGATTGTAATCACATGGTAAAATAGCAGTACTGCTGAACAACATAAACATATTATTATGAAAAACTGGTATGTTTTTGTTCCAACTCAGGAGCGGTTCTGGCCATTGTGAGCTGTCTGATTGTGTCTGTTGCGTTGGCTGCTGTCGCCGGGTACATCTGCTATCACAAGACGTGAGTCACTTGTATTTACATCGTGATGTGGCCATAGCTACCTAAACGAGTAACCAGTTCTGAGGAATATCAAGGACAATATGAGTGTGACGTGTCAGTGTGAGGAGATGTCTGTGCATAGAGTAAGTGCACTTTTAAATGAGAGTCTGTGCACACCAACATTTTAAACGAGGGAACTGTGTTCTGTGCCCTTGCTGTGTTGCTGCCGTTTTATGTATTTGCAAATATGTCCTATTTTAGTCTGCTATGCAATGCATTGTTTTACAATTGTGTAGATGTGTACGCCTACGAAAATGTATATGTACAACGAGACCTGTCATTGCTTAGACTATCAGCTGAACATTTGATTGCAGCCATGGTTCGGTTGCGGCCAGCTCCAAGAAGGGCTACACACCTCGTGACAGACCTCTACCCGTGTTGCCTGGACTTAGTGACTCCCCTAACAGACCTCCCTCGCGTTTTGCCTGGAACTAATGACACGCCTAACATATCTCCCTCGCATGTTGCCTGGACTTAGTGACTCGCCAAACAGACCTCCCATGCGTGTTGCCTGGAACTAGTGACACGCCTCACACACCTCCCTCGCGTGTTGCCTGGACCTAGTGACACACTTGATACACCTCCTTCGCATGTTGTGTGGACCTAATAACACGCCTGGCAAACCTGCCTGGACGACAATAGATACCGTCTGCTTCCAAGTAGTTGGCAGAGAGCCGGTGTGAATAGCCACGTCCAATCAATGCACTGGTGATAGGTGTGTCACTCGATTGTCATTCGCTTAGCACTTAGCAAACCTATCTGCATATAATATATATAATATATATAATATATATATATATATATATATTATATATATATATATATATATATATATATATATATATATATATATATATATATATATATATATATATATATATATATATATATATATATATATGTGTATATATATATATATGTATATATATATATATATCCCACAGACCAGTACACTTTATTATTTTAACCTAAGAGTACGAATATATGTGTACGTTTTAAGTGAAGAATAATTAATCTTTTATTCAATGAAATCATTCACCATATGTATGGAAACCGGAGTTGTCATAGTATGTTTAGACCTCTTTCTATGTATTGGTTACGCTGGTATATTTTTACAATTTGCTGCCATAATTAATACCTGATATTTTGGTAAGTGCGAGTGCAAAGCCAAGCAAACATCATTCCACGCAGGGGCGTGGCTCTTTGCTGTGGGCCTTCTTCGTGTTAACGTGTATGAAAGATAAACACACGTTGGCAGTGCTTAGGGGAAAACATCAGGGAACAAATATCAAATATCATTGTTCGTGCACTGTGTGTGGTTGTTCACATATTATTCCAGACATTTAAGTGTGTGGTTGTTTATATATTATTCCAGAAATTCCAGTGTGTGAGTGTTTATTTATTATTCCAGAAATTTCAGTGTGTGGTTGTTTATATATTATTCCAGACAATATATTACTGAATGTTGGGGCTGCAAATGCCAAAGATAGGAAATTGTATCATCTGGCAAAGATATGAACTACTGAAAACAACAACTGTTTGTTTAGATTGACACTGTGCTTATTTATATTGTACATTCACAATTGTGGTAATGTCTTCAAGTAGTAATGTTTACTCGAATTGCTTGCTGCCATGTTGTGGTTTCAAAATAAACTCATACAGCAGCTGCATGATTATTTCATGACACTTTCTTTCGTATTGTGTGCTATGTATGCCAAGTGTTTTATGACAAAGTATTTACTGCTACGTTGTACGGAAACTGTCATTGTGTCACAATTAGTGACGACCTGTACGCCCAGAAAATACTGGATAATGTTGTAACAGAAAGTGAGTATTATTCATAAATTGTAAGAAGACAATGTGTACAGTAGATTCAAAGAATAAATACATCAAGTAGCACTGTAACATTAAAAGCAGTTATGCTCAAGAAATTAAGAACATAATTGCAATAGCAAAGAAACAATTCCGATTTGTTGGGTCAGATAGATCGCATTAGCATCCAATCAACCTTGTCAAGACGTGTATTCAATTATATCGGTTTCTAAAGATAATGGAAGGTACAATAACAACACATCTACATGGTATTAAAGTGCATTGCCAGACGTTCTTCTGAGTGAATCACCAAATGATATCACTGTAATGGTATGAGGACACACCGAAGTCGTAGTTTCCTTGCAACGAACGTGGTTATGTTTATTGAAGCACGCCGCTTCGTACACCCAGGTTTCACACATCACCCTCGGTCTGTTTACTCACAAATCCTTAGTATCATTGTCCAAAGTAATATAACGTAGTCCAGAACATTACGCTCACCTTTCGCGCCAAGTCAGTCTACGAGACAAAAATCGAAATGTGCTGCCATCTGTGGAGGTGATTTCATAAAATATTAGTCTTCTACATTCACCAGATGGCGGCACGTGGCGCACACCATACTTACTTTGACAAAGCAGCGTTTAAAGGGAAACAAACTTTGCTTGGAACTGTGCGCTTGTAATAGTTACTGAAACAGAGCCATTTGCAACTACAATAAAACATTTCACGCCTGTGGTTTAGTAGATAAATATTGTTGCAACACACAGCCTTCGAGGGCCCGTGTAGCAGAATCAACTATTCGAACATCGACTATTGTTGAAGTGGACAAGTCTTTTCTACAGTTTTAATACTACGATGTCCTGGACTTCTGTACGTGTTGAATAATAATAATAATACTGTAGCATTTACTACATATAACATTATATGTTCTTTTAGTAATTTAATATGCTACATTACTAATTATGACTCTATTCATTTTATCTGTTCACGTGAATATCAAATGTGTCGCACACTACACTTCTGTGTTGAAATGTAATGTTATTCCGGATGTATGTGACAGTTGACATTGTCGTTGGTCAACACCCGGTTGAGGCACCTCACTTCGATATCCAATTCATCATTCTTAAGGGGCCATCCAATAAATACGTCACAACAAATATGTGTGTGGGGATGTCGGGGTAAGCGTTACGGAGCATTACATGGGGTGGGTATATTTTGTTGATTATTACGCAACGATTAAAAATGAACGTTTTAGCTCGTCTAAGTATCGATATCAGACTGACAGTATTAATTACTTTGCCTGTTTGTGTATGAAAGGGAGCGTATCAATACAAAAACGAAACACGAAACTATCCACCACGTATACTATTACACTATTAGAATGCACACACATATGGAAATTTTATGTCATCGTTTATTAGTAGTTACACAAACTTACATTCTACCTGTGAACTATGGTGTGTGCGTGCACGCCAGCATCATGAAGTATTACAACAGTTGGGGACAGGTTGTCAAAAATATCAAAAACGGCGTGACGTATAGCGAGATCGAAAACGAGGCTTGACGTGATAGGAAGCGATGCATGTAGAATGTGAAACTTTATTTATTTCAACAACAGACAAACACAATTTACATAGCGACTTCATTATTACATCAAAAACAAGGAAGCGCACAGGAAGCAGTACACCCAAATATTACAAAAACTGCAGTGATTTGTGTTTGATGGTGTTGTCACAGATGCGATATCATTCACTAGTAAAACAATAAACCCGTGCATCCACACGAATACATCTATACTGTCTATTGAGAGTACCGGGGTTCGAGTCCAACTACTGCCGTTTCGAAGTATGGGTAATTTATCTCGCCCCACTTTGCTGTGTCTTTCGGAAGATACACTAAAAAGCCATTGGTCCCTCCTATCTCGTGTTTATTCCTGGGGTTTAAAAGATGAACAAAATTGAAAGAGTGAGTCAAAAAACATGTCGTAGACTCACAGGCCAATGGTCTCGTTCTACAAAAAATCCGCACGGGCGCCGCATTAGCTTATGACACTAGACATGCTCTGACACCGGTCAAGCGCCTTGTCCAGAGGCGGATACCGGTGCTATTTGAGACCATACATTAGACAATTTCAGCTATAAGTTTTTCACTCCCAGCGTATTTCAAAACTTAACATATAGCCTGTCAGTTGAACTTACCTCATACGTATTCGTAATGCAGTTTCAGCTATACGTGAACATACCCATTAAGCTTTTGTGTGAGAGGGGTGTGGCAGAAGGAGGTTGGTCCTAAAAAATGGTGGAAGGGAGAAGAGAGGTTGACCTAAAACATAGGTGGGGTGGACTATCAACATTGGTGGGAGGTGGGAGATTGGCCCTCTACAGCAGGTGGTACTTATGTTGAGACCCCCGCCATGCATCCCTCTAAGGTATTTTTATGTTTTTGCCATGCCATGCGTGAGTGCTTTTCCACCAGTAAGCGTGTCGATTCGTTCTTAAACGTATAAACTACAATACAATTATTGGTGTTTTACCTGTCCTGCTAAGTGATAACTGTTCGTAAATATCTAGAATACATGGCTTGTAAAACTTAATTTTGATCGACCGCGGGTGCTGGCGTGTACAAACTGGAAGACATGATAAAGGAGGATTACGAGAGAAAGAAAAGAGCACGAGTGCAGATGCAGAGCGCTTTCGCTGCGGGAAAAACTAATAATAGACGGCGTTGTCGTGCCTATTGCCTAATCACTTAGGTGACAGACGCCTTTGCTGGCGCACAGCCTTATACCAAACAATTTCTTCTTGAGCGCCTCGACTGTTGACATCCCCTGACTGCGGTGATCATCTGACTTGCTGTGTTGTGTATCAGTTACTCCAACTATGATGACATTCTTTAGTATGAAAGGTTACATTAACTGGGATGTCAATTAAACGTTGCAGTGCCAAAAAGTGGATGACTAAAGGCATAAGAAATAGTACTGTGATGAAAACTAGACTGTATAATACTTATGTTAACATACCAATTGATAATAATAAAACAGTATACCGACAGAATAAAAATAAGCTTACAGTTATTATACGGCAGGCGGAGAAATTATATTATAGTAATTTATTCTTACATGCAAAGCATTCTACCAGGGAGTTGTGGTACATTTACACATAACTTGTTAATAAGGGTAAACGGAATATTACCAATGTTAAAAAGTTGGTTGTCGATAACATTGACTTAAATGACAATGAAAGTATTGCTAAAGCAATGAATCAATACTTTGTGACAGTTGGTAGAGAAATGTCAAAGTCATATAATCAGGGAAATGAATAAGTTACCCGATAAACAATACTATGTTTCTTTCATCAGTTTGTCAACAAGAAGTGATTAAAGAAGCTGGCTAGCTAATTCTAATGTATCAGGTATTGACAATTTTCCTTCAAAAAACGTTAAGCTGTCATGCAACTTCATTTGTAAGCCTCTGACTTACATGTGTAATTTGTCGTTCTCCGAGGCTATTGTACCAAGAGCATTAAATGTGTCAAAAGTAATACCTGTATTTAATAAAGAATCAAGGTGTATACGAGGTAACAATCGACCAATTAGTTTGACGAATTTCTTCAATAAAATCCTAGAAAAATTAATGTTGAAGAGGTTATTAGATTTTCTGGATAGAAGTGATGTTTTGTCTAAATATCTATTTGGATTTCGTAAAGATCATTCGACTACATTAGCGATTATTGAAATGATAGAAAATATTAGAAACTCTCTTGAAAATGGCGATTTAGTTGCGGGAAAGTATCTTGATCTAAGTAAGGCTTTTGACACCGTTGATCATGAAATACTGTTGTATAAGCTGGATTACTATGGAAAAATAGACCATGTATGTAAATGGTTCAGACATTATTCAAGTGATAGACAGCAATATGTTAGCATTAATGGCTCAGTTTCAGAATGTGTTCATGTTCAAACTGCCGCAGGGCTCCACTTTGGGGCCAGTGTTATTTCTATTGTACATTAATGATATCTATAATGCTGTAGACAGTGTACCTTTTCCGTTGACACTAACTTATTCATTAGTGGAAAGGATATTAATGATATTGTATGTACGACTCGGGATAAATTAGAGTCGTTTAGTGTCTGGTTCCAACATAATCAACTCTGAATCTGAATAAAACTTGCTATACAATATTTGGTAGACAGCTGGATCGCGCCGTCGTGCCGTTATTGCTGAAAGGCATACAGATTGAACTGGTTTATTCAGCTAAATATATGGGTATTTATTTGGACTGTAAATTATCATGAGCTGCGTTGACACTTACACTTTAAAACGGTTTAGTTAAAACGTTTTAACTAATCCAGTCCGAAAACACACGTGTGAACGCGATTTAGCGCTAAAACGTTTTTAGCTAAAACGGTTTAGCTGAAACGCTTCAGTAGGTGGCTTAGTTAAACCGTTTTAGCTAAAACGGTTTAAGTTGCAAGTGTGAACGCAACCGTATTAGCTAAAACGTTTTAAGTACGTCACAGTCATGCGCATTCGATCTCGCACCTCGTCGCTTCCTGTTTGAAATATAAACAAGCAATTTTGTTATGCTAGCTTGCGTCGTGATGATGCCACCGCCTTGCACCGGGAACTTAAAATTCTAAAAGTTCATGAATTATTTACTTTTAATGTCTTAATATTTTTGTATAAACAGCATAGGAATCAACTTCCTGGTCTATTCCACCAATTTTACAAATTTAATAGTGAGATCATGAAGATAAGCTTAAGACAGGAGGCAAATTTATATATACCAAGATCTAAAAATCGAATTGGAGAGAGCTCCTTGAAATTAATAGGTGCACGACTATGGAACAAACTACCTCTAGATATTAAAAACTTGAATATTTTTAAGCATAAAATCAGAAAATGTAAAATTTGTATCAATTAGAAATGGCTTTGTTTAAGTAACTATTATAGGTGCACAGTTCAAGGCAAAGAAGTTTGTTTCCCTTTAAACGCTGCTTTGTCAAATTATGTTGTGCGCCGCGTGCCGCCATCTGGTGAATGTAAATCACCGCCACAGATGGCAGCACATTTCGATGTGTGTCTCCTAGAAAGACTAGGCTCGAAAGGTGAACGTAATGTTCTGGACTACATTATATTATTTTGGACAATGATACTACGAACTTGTGAGTAAACAGGTCAAGGGTGATGTGTGAAACTCGAGTGTACGAAGCGGCGTGCTTCAATAAACATAACCACGTTCGTTGCAAGGAAACTACGACTTCGGTGTGTCCTTATACCGTTACATAGTAGCAGCGGGAGCGAATCTACGTCCAGGAGACAGGTGTTGGAACCGAAACCGATACTCTGTCGCTAATATGGCGCAAGACTAACTAGAAACATTGACATTGGGGTCACGCCGATGAAATGAAATCGGAAACAACGTAATTCGATGCATAGTAGCTTCGCTAAACCTGTGCATAGCTTAGGCTAAATTAGCGGTGCAACTGACTGTGTAAAACCGAATATACTGTATATAGCTACATTAAGTCGGCTAATGGACAATATCTGGTTATATAACAAATGTTTTCACGCAAAGTGTACCAGCGTTGTAATACAGGAAACTATGACAATGATCGAGCTCGATGACGCGTTCAAGAATGTGCGACGTCATCTACAGGGATTCCCCTTCTACAAAGAGATCCGGCGGGTGGTGCAAACATAAACAAAGAACAGCTGATCACGTCAACAAAAGCAGTGGCATAGATATAGAAACAAACTGACTATCGATAACAAACGCTGATTGTAACAAATGTCAAATAATGACGGACAATCATAATACGCCGCACATGAACTGGTCGAGTCCAGACTTGCCGGGAACATTTAAATTGTTCAAACAAAATTGTGAGATCTACATAAAGTTAGAAAAGAGAGGTAGCCATATTTTCTTGTATGTTGGCGATGAAGGGTTAATAATGTTCAACGCATGGACATTACCTGATAATGACAGAGAACAACTTGGCAGGGTCAAGGGCCAAGTTTGAAGAACACTTAGAACAAAAGGTCAATTTCTGAGTACAGAGATACTATCTACAAAGGTATAGCCAAACCGAAGGTGAATTAATCGACGATTATATGACACGATGCAAATTGCAAGGGCTTAAATATAAATTCAAACAGGCAGAGCTGGAAGAAAGGCTCACTGAGCAGCTTATTGTGAGCACGAGGCTGCCTGAACTACAGGAAGAACTGCTAGCAAAAGACGAGAATTTGACACTAGACCAAGCTTTGACCATCGGAAGAACATATGAAGCGTCGATCAATGATATATTACAATTAAAAGGAATGCAGACTGCGACAGATGTGCATTCCACCAGGACAATGCATAACAGTAATTGTCGCTCCTGCGGTAGATCGCATTCCATGAGAAATATGCTCAGCTCACGGACCAACGTGCATGTAGTGCGGTGGAAGAAACCATTGGCAGGCGGTTTACAAGAAACCTGGTCGTGGCAACTAGAAACCACGATCCAGGTCGAGAAGCAGGCATGGTGAAAGATCATGGCAACGACGCAACGATGGCTCGACATTCAGCCGCGAAGGCAAGAGAGATGTTCATTCCGATGAAAGAGCGAAAACAGAGCCATATGATGAGTTGTAGTGAATGGGTGTACGCAGAATTCTTCATAACTGACTGATGAACTGATTTTAGGATTGCCAGATTCGAGTCAGTTAATAATTGTTACGCTGCACTGCGCGATTGACAAAGGAACTTGCAGTCCACATGACATAGAAGACCATAGTATTGTCAAGTCTGTCGAAAATTTGAAGCAGTGCATGCTGACTGATTTGACAGTTTGGGCCATTTCCCAGGGACATTTCACATAGTGATAGACCCAGGTGTTCAGCCAACGATTCATGCACCACGTAAGTGTCCAAGCTCGTGACGAATGCCACCTTCTTCATCAGTCGTATCATCGACCATCTGATCGGTTGCGTCGGCTTGACCCGTTCTGCCTACACCAAGAGGAACCCAGCCATCATCGGTCTGGAAAAAGACCACACATATTCCAAGAGGTACACCGACAACCTGTGTCCCTTCCGGTGCATAAACCTGCATCGAGGATGCAACGTACGTCTGTTGGCTCGTTAAGCCGGACGACGAGGAAATACGACTACCGAACTCGTCCGACGATCCTTGTGTCACTACCCAGAGACGATGAACGTCAACCTGCACGAGACGCACTTTTCTCTACGTCCAAGACGTGCGCATGTACTGTCACTCGTATCGGTGACGAACGTGTGACGACTCCTTATGGAAAAGGTCGAGGCTACTGCAAAGACACGAGCGCATATGCATGGGCGGTGTACGCCAGACCTGTCCGGCAGGAGTGTACGACTCGAAGCCGACGGTATTCCAACATCTGGACGACGAGAACACTCGAGTCCCCGAACCGTTGCGCTGTTACCCGTACCGTGCCACGTTTGACTTTGATGCCGGGTCGTTTTTCGTCATCAAGCGAAACAACGAGTTCGCGTGCCTGTCGATGTGTGAACTGACATTCCTGGACATGACGTATGACATCACTCCGGGGTTCAGCTACGACAAATACCCGAACGCGTACGGATGCGACATCACGAAAGGACATTTCCCGTACGAGTACATGGACGGTTTGGACAAGCTCGACGACACTGCGCTTCCACCGAAAGAGGCCTTGTTCAGTCGACTGAAGAACGAGGGTATATCTGACGAGGATTACGCCAGCTGTTACGCGTACGGAGGGGAAGTTCAACCGTGCCGATCGATCGTCGGGTACGACGCCAACGCTTTGTTCCTGTTGTCTCTGATGCAAGACATGCAGATTTTTCGTCCTGCAGTATACTGCAGTTCTTCTACAAGTTGCAAATACTGCAGTTCTACTAAGACTTCGTCGACATATACCTGGAACGACCACTGTTCGAGTACCGCAAGTTGAATACGGACAGGGCCTATTTTGTCTTCGCAGGCGATTCCGTCGAAGATCTCGTGACCCCGGAACTGCGAGAGCATTACTTCCGACACCGTGCCGAATGACTGTCGACTGACCGGTCGCCCGTGGTCTGGCTCCGAACCGTGTTGCGTCGACGTACGACAAGAGGACGTCCGGTCTGTTCAAAGTGGAGTAGTGCCGCGACGGATTCGTCGGGCTGTGCAGCAAGACGTACTATTGCTTCGGAGCCACCGACAAGTACAGCACGAATGGTCTGAGCAAACGTCACAATGAGATCAACAAGGCTGCGTCCCTCGACGTACTCACCACTAGGAGGAGCGGTTGCGGAAAGAATAATGGGTTCCGCGTCAACCATTCGTCCGTATTGACGTACTTACTGGAACGAGCCGGGCTTACGTACTTCTAGGCGAAGCGCGTTGTGCTCGAGGACGGGTTGAGCACCGCTCCCGTGGACGTGTGAACAAAAAAGGAGGGCGTCGATGCTCGCCTTCAAACGGTATCATGGACGCGTGATGGAAGCATCCCGTCGCCGGACCGACGGGGTGCGGCAAGACCGCGACGACCTTGCACCCGTAGAGGCTCCGTCGTCACCGTTCCCAAGACCATGCAGACCAGGGCCAAACCTTTGATGGAGCGTCTCAAAAAAGACGTCGCGAGGACCGATCGAGGCGAATTGATACACGACGGCGTTCCGGTACCCGGAAACACGTGCTGCTGCGACGGAAGGTGGGCAAGCAAACGGAGACTTTGGTGGTTCGGGTGCCCCGCCAAGTTCTACAACTGGATCGATGCGCGTCCGTAACGTCTGCTGCTACTATTTCGTGTTCTTCTTCTTCTTTGTCGTCCTCTACGACGGTGGATACAGCTGTCGACTCGTCCGTCGTCGTTCGAATGATGGTTCGATCGGTGCGCGACTACTCTTTATACCGATGGAGCGCCTTGGCATCGATCCAGTTGTAGAAGGCGTAGCTTCGTAATAAAGAGTAGTCGCGCACCGATCGAAGCATCATTCGAACGATGACGGACGAGTCGACAGCTGTATCCACTGTCGTAGAGGACGACAAAGAAGAAGAAGAAATAGTAGCAGCAGACGTTACGGACGCGCATCGATCCAGCTGTAGAACTTGGCGGGGCACCCGAACCACCAAACACAATGTGCAGCAATACATAAGATATCTCGATTGAACCAAAACACTCAATTAGGATGCTATAAATATATAAAATCTAAACAATTATTTTACAAATATGTTGAAAGGAAATTAATGACGCTGTAACACTTATATTATGCATTCCCTATTAATATTTTACAATCTTATTTCTTAAATTAAATAACCACAATTGACTAGTTTTACAGTTTTGCAACATTTACTTATAAACTGCTAAACATACTGAATCTTAGAGTACACTTAGGCATACATCAACCAATATATAGTACAATGTACATCGACACACACACACACACACACATGTTGTTTTTGTTGCGGGTATTATGATTGTGACTATCACATAGTCTCTTAAAGTAACACAATAGACGATCTGGAAGCAAATTGTTGTGAACCTTAAGCATGAACACCATGTTGTTGTAGTCTATCATATAATATACACACAGTGAGTTTTAAAGTAGCGAAAAGTTTGTCTTGTTTGTGACAAGTACCCTTCATGTTTACAGATTTGCATAGCCTTTTTCTGTAGCATATGGAGAGGGTGTATTCTGTTTGTATAAGTATTTCTCCAAGCTTCAGATACATGATAAGAGTGCAGTACAAGGAATATATAGCTTGATTATTCAACAAGTGCTTAACTCTATTCATGACAGAAACATTCTTAGCAATTTTATTTTGTATCCTCTTTATAATGTTCAGTCCAATACAATTGGTAATCAATGTGCACACCAAGGAATTTTGTAACATACACTCTTTCGATATTAGTACCAGTTATGCTAATTGTGGGATTATTGTCAATCTTCTTCCTACTTATTACCATAACATTTGTTTTGAAACCTGTGTACAAGAAGTTTGTGTCATCAGCAAATATTATACATGTCATCATAGATGATACTTTACACATGTCATTAATATACAAGAAACATTAAATTGGTCTTAATATAGAATATTGTGGTACACCACATGCTATATTTAGGCAAGTTGAATTTGTGCCATTAATAGAGACATACTGTCTTCTGTTGTTTAGATAGCTATGTATCCAACTATATGCTAAACCTCTAATGCCATAATTTTCTAATTTCTTCAGCAGTATGTTGTGGTCAACTGTACCAAGTGCCTTTTTTAAATCTGTAAATAGTGCATTTGAAAACTGAGAGTTATCCATAGCTTTTGTCATTTCTTCCACAAGTTATAATATCGCCATTGATGTTGAGTGTTTTTTCTAAATCCATATTGCCCATTGTACAGTATTTGTTCATCATTCAAAAAAGACATTAATCTAGTAATCTATTATGAAATATCTTTACTAGTATTTTTTGAAAACTTAGATAATACTGATACCGGCCTGTAGTTTGAGAATTATTTAGAATTTAGAATATATGGTATTACCAACTTATCTAGGCACATGTCAATATTATCATGACCTTTTGAATTTTTGCTTTTAGCATTATTTACTAGAGCTAATATCTCATCATCAGTAACAGGGTTAAGAAATAATGCCTCCTCTACCTTTTTATTCAAGCAATGTGTAAAATTTGCGTGGCATTTAGGAATATTCCTGGCTAGTGCAGGACCTATATTTGAAAATAATTTATTAAAACCATTTGCAACATTCTCATTGCCAGTGACTTTATTTGTATTGTCTTTAAACTGGGAAGGATATTCTGATCCTTTTCGCTTTTTATTAATTATAGTATTTAAAATTCTCCAAGTTTTTTCATGTTCGTCTTGTTTAATTCTAGAAGGTCGGAGTAATGCTGTTTTTCTGAATATCTCAATATGGCAGTCAGTTTATTTTTATATTTCTTGTATTTTCTTGCTTTTCATCTGTTCTGTTTTTAAGAATTGTCTATATAGTAGGTTTTTTCTTACAAGCATTTTTTTTAATGAATTTGTCATCCATGGTTTATCGGGTCTCTTATTTTTTACTGTATCATGTGTATGGTTAATGACGGGACAATTTGAGTTATACACATTTGTAAACAAGTTGATAAATATATTATATGTAATGTTGACATCCTCCTCTGTCATCATTTCATACCAATTAAATTTATCTAAGTATTTTATGAAAGCTCTCTTTCTTTCCTCATTAACTAGTCTCGTCTTGATGTGTTTTATTTTATCTTCTTGGTGTATATATTCAGTCACTACGTATATAGGCTGGTGGTCACTGATGTCATTTATTATTAAACCACTCTGATTGTGGGAACACAAGTTTGTGGTAAAAATATTATCCATTAGTTGTTTAGTATCACGTGTGGTTCTAGTGGGTCTGGTTATCAGTGGCTGTAACCCAAAACTGAATAATTGATCAACAAAATTATTTGTATCAGCATATTTATCGTACTGTAGTAAATCAACATTAAAGTCACCACATAAATATACTGTTTTAGTATGACTGTTATTAAAAATGTTTATATGTTCATTTAGCAATGTCAGATCTGTGTTCGGTGCTTTGTATATGCAACATATAATTATTCTTTTACCATTTCTCAACTTGACCTCAGCAGTTACATTTTCAGCACAAATATCAATACTTTTTGACACAAGGGGGAGGTGTTTGGTTGTAATGATTTTTTTATGTATAATTATGTGGATATCTACTTGTCAGCACCAACTTTAGGACAATTGTTCGTAAAGGCCATTGTTCTAGGTGGCAAATATCAATGCTTGACAACACGGAATACTGTATAAACACAAACCGCTACATGTAATGCCCCTTCATTGCGTAAACCAACTGAAGTATACCTTGCAAACAGGAGTAGACCAACTGGTATATAAGTGCCATGCAAAATGAGGTATAGATCAGCTATGGGCGTAGATTGTTGTAATATTGCTTATTACTAAGTATAATTCGAACTATTTCGTGTTATGATATGCCGAGTATAATTTAGACCGATTCTGGTCGCACACAGTAACCTGACGGTGTAACTCTGCTGAGCTAGCGTTGAAATGTTCTCAATAAACCCACTTTGATTGTTTGTTCATATGTGTCCAAGAGACATGTTATTTCATGGTGGCAGAACGGTAAGCGGTAGGGCACACACCGCGATATAGCATGGAAAGAACAATTGAGTTAAAAGCCCTAAAATCGCCAATGTGTACGAACTCAAAGTGAACAAAATGTGTGAACGCGACTTGCACTCAGCCACGAGGAACACAAAAGAACTAAGCATTTGATCGCTAGATGGCGTAACCTCACATTGACTTACCAGTGCCCTGAAATACACACGAAGTCTTCCCGATACCCGATAATGGACTGGTCATGCGATTATCTAGGGGACGCGATATCACTATTTAAAAAAAAATATTATTCTCTACTTCGAATATGAGGATATCGACAGTGATGACGCAAAGGCACGAAAACTTTGCAGAGGCATTGGAAAAGAAGGACTACGTAGGTTAAACGTGGGTGGCTTGACGGATGAAGAGAAGCGTAAACCAGACGAACTTTGGCAGTTCTTC
Source organism: Lamellibrachia satsuma (assembly GCA_033239005.1). NCBI lineage: Eukaryota > Metazoa > Annelida > Polychaeta > Sabellida > Siboglinidae > Lamellibrachia > Lamellibrachia satsuma. The sequence continues at coordinate 1,236,618 of BSQZ01000056.1, forward strand.
GAAAACCAGCTCAAAGTTAACATCAACTTTAGAATAAACCGATTGCACTTTTTGCGTTATAAGCAAAGACCAGACGAGTCTCTAGATCAATTTGTGATCAGAGCAAGGACACTAGGCCTGAAATGCGATTTTAGCGACATGGAGCTTAGTGAGCGATTGCTGGAGTTAGCACGCCACACGAAGAATTCTGTAGGGATCTGCTCAGCAGACCAAAGGGCTACAGCATCGCCGACATTGAAAGAAGGGAGGAAATATGAAGCTCTTTCAGCAGGAAAAGATACAACGGATGGCCAGTGGAATCACCGAGGTTCATGCCATAGTTCGTGTGACAAACCAGCAGTGCAAACGTTGTGGCACACGACATAAACCACGACAGTGCCCAGCTTATAAAGACGAATGTCACACATGTGGAGCACGGGGACACTGGGCAAAGTGCTGCAAAACGAAGAACCGTGCCAGCACAAGAACTCTGTATGGGACCAAGCTACATTCTACGTTGTTGACGTAGATGGACCTGCCTTCGTTGGACTACCAACATGTAGAAGACTACATCTTGTAACGATCAACATTGGCAACGTCCGTGACAACACAAGCGACCATGGCAAACCCAAAGTAATGCCAGCCCAAATACAAGACATCAAGGATCTAGTGTCGTTGTATCCACAGCAATTTGAAAGATCGGTAACTTCGAAGGAACTGCGAGGTTGCATCTCAAAGATGACGCTGAAGCGTTCATTTGTGCACCACGAAAGTACAGCGTGCATATCAAAGACACGCTGAAGCAAGAAATTGACAACACAGTGTCACACAATACGCAAGGTCGAGGAGCACACTAACTGGTGCTCAAGTCTCACCTTTGCCACAAACAAGTACGGTTCCATCCGTATATGTTTAGACCCAAAAAGACTGAATGACAGTCTGAAGAGATGTCCGCACAAGAGTTTAATGCAGAGTTTGTACATGCCACAGTGTTCAGTAAGCTAGACACAAAAGCAGGCTACTGAGCAATACATCTGGTTGAAGATTCATCGTTTCGAACACCGTTTGGTCGATACTGTTGGCAACAACTCCTGTTCGGACTGAGCACATCCAAGGACATATTTCAAGCGAGGATGGACGAGATCATGGAAGGGCTAAATGGTGTTGCGAGCATCGCTGATGACGTGTGTGCACATGGAAGGAATGCAGCGGACCAAGATGCCAACCTGATCAACCACATGAATCGAGCAGCAGAAAAAGGCCTCGTTTTCAGCAGCGACAAATGCTTCATCGAGCAGGAATCTACCACGTTCTACGGCAATGCGTACACAGCCGAGGGTATCAAGCCAGATCCCGTGAAAGTACGAGACATCCAGAACTTGCCAGCACCGCAGTGTAAGAAAGACCTACATAAATTCCTCGGCATGATGACATACTTGTCTCAGTACATTCTTCACTTTGCTGAGAAATCGCATATGCTTCGTGGTATTCTCAAGGAAGACACAAACTGGATGTGGGACAGTGCCTACCAGAAGCAGGTAGACGAGCTGAAAGAAGCTGTGTCGGAGAATGCCTGCCTGAAATACTACAATGCAACAAGGCCACTAAGGCTTGAATGCTTCCAAGAAAGGGCTAGGAGTTGCACTGATCCAAGATGAGAGACCAGTCGCGTTTGGTTCGAAGACGTTGACAGAACGTCAGTCGAGGTACAGCAATATTGAACGAGAACTGCTGGCAGTGGTACATGGAATTCAGCGATACCACACATACCTGTATGGTAGATTCTTCACCGTGATCACAGATCATAAGCCACTGGTAACGATTTGCACAAAACCATTGCATGCAGCTCCACCGAGGCTAAAACGAATGTTGTTGAAGATCCAGGGATACAACTTCGACATCGTGTACCGACCTGGAGAGCAGATGACTCTCGCCGACGTTCTAAGCAGACTACCAAACCCAGAACATGACAGAGACATTGAGCTAGATAAACGAGTCGATGGACTGAAACTCGAAGCAGAAGACACAAGCCATATTCTAATCGGCCTCATCAACTTTCCTGTAGCGAAACATATCCTACTGCGAGAGGAGACAACACGATGTCCTGTGTTGAACCGACTCAAGGAAGTCGTACATCACGGATGGCCTGAACACATCAAGGAATTATTAACTGAACTGAGGCCATATTGGTCTTTCAGGGATGAACTAGCCAGAGAGGATGGTGTACTGTTCGAAGGACGGCAGATTGGTGTACCAGCGAGCATGCAACGAGACATTCTTGAACAGTTGCATAACGGACATCAAGGCGTTGAGAAAACGCGACGTCTTGCTCGTAACTGTGTATACTGGCTGAACATTAACAATGATGTCGAACGCATCTGTAAATCGTGCGAGACTTGCCAGGAACACCAGGACGCAAACAGACGCGAACCATTGATACCACACGAACTACCATCGCTACCGTGGCAGTTTGTCGCATCAGACATGTTTGAAATCGATAGCAGACAGTATCTGTTAATCACTGACAGATACAGCAAGTATCCACTGGTCGATGAAATCCGCACACCTGTGACGAGCTGTCACAGATCGTCTGAAGAGATACTGTGCATTGTTCGGTCGTCCCGACGATATCATGACAGACAATGGTCCACAGTACACTAGACAACCTTTCGCGGAGTTTGTTGATCATGGGGAATAAATCACGTGACGAGTTCACCTCACTATGCGCGGAGCAACGGATTCGTCGAACGAAATGTAAGACACGTGAAACCGATTGTGAAGAAAGCCTTGCGAAACGGCAGTGACATCCAGCTTGCATTGCTTAACTTAACAGCGACACCTGTCGACACGAACTTACCTTCCCCAGGTGAAATGCTTCTCGGAAGACCACTGGTAACGCTACTTCCGAGTCACAGTGATCCATGACTGTTTGCACAACGAGACCGACTGGAGGAACGTCGAGATGCAATGAAACGGCATCATGACCAGACGAGCGGTAGCGACCTCCCCCCACTCTACGTAGGACAGAGAGTGCGTGTACGCAGCCAAGTTGGCAAAGCATGATTCCCAGCAACAGTGAGTGAGAACTGTAACGAACCGAAGAGCTACATTGTGGTCACACCCAACGGCAGACGACTGCGAAGAAACCGTGGACAACTCAGAGAGCTAGAACCTCGACCGACGCAAGACATCACCAGGTTTGCTAAACGAACGGGAGATCCAACGACCATCATAGCTTTCCCACTGAGGCAAATGCGAGCGACATTCCGCCTGACCCCGGACCGTGTACCATGTCTCCAACTCGGAGGTCCACGCGAACCAGGCGGGTTCCAGAACACTTGAGGGACTATCGACTGAACTAAAGGGGATGTTGTAATACTGCTTATTACTATGTATAATTCGGACTGATTCGTGTTATAATGTGCCGAGTATAATTTAGACCGATTCGGGTCGCACACGGTAATCTGAAGGTGTAACTCCACTGAGCTAGCATTGAGATGTTCAATAAAACCACTTTGATTGTTTGTTCATGTGTCCAAGAGACATATTATTTCATAGATCAACTGGTGGAAACCGTTCAAAGATATAGGCGTCATCTTCCAATATTTGAACGTGCAGTCATGCCCCAGAGGCAGGTGTTCGCACGTGTTCGTGTGGAAATTGTTACTTTCCTTTGTGTTGTGTTCTCATTATTGTAAATTCACGTTTCGTTGATCGAAGCTGGATTACTATTTTGGATCAAGGAAGTGGTCGGACATCTTGAATTAAACAATCTTGTTCTATACATCGTCTCTTGTAATTTCGCAATTACAACGTACAACGTACACCAAGATACAACATTTTATGGCGACGAGACAGCTAGGATCAGACTACACGCAAATATGTAAGTTACGCATGCAACGTAAGTGAACTAAACGGGATCATGGCGAATTTGATCGATGCGCCAGCGAAGTTCTTGGAAAAACCCGGACCGCCGCCGATTGCGTGGCACGAATGGAAATGTCAATGGGACACGTACATAATAGCTATCGACGGCGAACAGTTAAGTGATAAACGCAAAACTGCACAGCTGTTACATTCGTTTGGAACAGAGGGTCAACGGCGCTATTCAAAACTGAAAGAATTAACCTTCTACCCGCCAAGTGCTACCGAATTTGAAAAGACGAACTTGAAGTTGGAAAACGAATACAGAATCATCAGAAACAAGAGAGCCGAGCGTTACACGTTCAGGAAGCGCACACAGACGCAGCATGAATCGATCACTGAGTACATAGCAGTGTTACGAGATTTGGCGTCAACATGCGACTTTGGCGATTTCTTGGACGACGCAATCTGCGACCAACTCATTGAAAAGATGAACAATCATAAAATTCGTGAAAGACTACTGGCTGATGAGAACATTGACCTAGACAAAGCTATTGTCGTAGCTGTGAGGCTAGAAAGTGCAATAAAAGATGCTAGGAGTATGGAAGCTCAAAATAGCGTTAACCCCTTCAGTACCGAATCCGTGAATGAAGTAAGGCAAAAGAAAACTTACGCACGGAAAGTAAGCACGTACGACAAATACAAAAAACATACAAACAAATGTTATAGATGTGGTTCGGCTCAACATCAGGCCAACTACCCACAATGCCCGGCATTGAAGCAAAAGTGCCGCAAATGCAAAAAAATCGGACACTACGAAAAAGTGTGTTTCGCAAAGAGAAACAACGTTCATCTCGTACAGCAGCCAGACGACAAGCCACATGATTACGTGCTAATCATCGAAAAAGACGAGAAGGCACTAACTAACATCAAATGTCCGAGATGTACCGTACAGATCGAAGGCATCGAAGTGAACATTCTAGTCGACTCGGGCTCACCATACACAATTATACCAGACGCACTCTACGGCAATCTGTTCTCACAATGCGAGATCTACGGGAGCGGCAATGCACCCGGGGGCTACGGGGGTACACCGATCAACATCAGAGGCTACTTTAACGCAACGCTACACTACAAAGGCAGAACAACTGAAGAACGAGTGTATGTTTCGAGACACGGCGCAACAATCTTAGGTTGGCCAACTCAGGCAAAGCTTCAAATCGTTCTCGACCCTACACAACTACAGCCGGTCCTACAAACTACGCAGTCTGTGGTTGACGAATTCGAAGACGTGTACAAACAGAACAGCACTACAGTGGCTAAACACTTCAAACATCGCATACAATGGCGAGACGGAGAAACACCGGTACAACACAAAGTACGCAAAATACCTCTGTCGGTGCAGCCAGCACTGTCGGACGAAATCAAACGACTCCAGAATAATGGCGTTATTGAGCAGATCGAAGCTTCAAAGTGGGTGTCACCAATCGTTGTGGCACGAAAGCCCAACGGCACAATACGCATGTGTGTCGACCTACGCGACGTGAACTCAAAGATCATCGTCGAAACTCACCCACTACCGAACATCAACGAAATGCTAATGACACTCAAGAAAGCAGAGATATATACGACAATCGACCTGAGTTCCGCGTACAACCAAATCCCGCTAACAGAGGAGTCGAAGGACATTACGGCTTTCATCACACCCGACGGTCTGTACCGGTTTACACGCGGACCATACGGACTAGCGTCAGCATCATCGTTGTTCCAAAGAATGATGCACGTCATCTTCAAAGACGTCAAGGGCGTACCCTACTTTCAAGACGACATTCTGATTTACGCAACCAGCCAGATCGAGCATGACCGTATTCTCAGAACTGTTTTGACCAAACTTCGCTTGCACGGTCTAAACGTGAACAGAGAGAAATGCAGATTCAGTCAGAAATCTGTGGACTATCTTGGGCATACGATCACCTCTGCAGGGATCACACCCAAAGAAAACCTTGTGAGAGCTATTCTAGATGCACCCGCACCAGAGAGCAAAGACAAGCTACGTTCCTTCCTGTGGCTTTGCGAATACGTTTCGAAGTTCATCAAAAACTTTGCAACCAAAGTGGCACCAATGCGACAGATGATGAAAAAAGACGTACCGTTCACCTGGGGGGTACAGCACGAGCAAATCTTCAATGAACTTAAGCATGACATTGCTGCGAAACAAGTGTTGTCACGATTCGATTGCTCTGACGCAGTCGAAACTGTGCTAACAACAGATGCGAGCAAATACGGCTTAGGCGCCGTACTCACCCAGATATCGGATGGTCAGGAGAGAATCATCGTGTTCATCTCGAGAACTCTATCTGATACAGAGAATAAGTACTCTGTAATCGAGAAAGAAATGCTAGCCTGCTTCTGGGCTACAAAACGTCTTAGAACATTCCTCTGGGGCAGACACTTCAATCTACGAACTGACCATAAACCGCTTGTGAACGTTCTGACTACAAAGGGTTCAGCCTCCGAGCGCACCAGCCATCGCATCAACAAGTGGTCAGCAAGGATGTTGGAGTACAATTTCAACGTCACATACGTGCAAGGCGTTAACAACGTCATGGCTGATTGTCTATCAAGACTACCAGTGGCTGCTCAACCTGACGAATACAGCCATGACAGTACAAACGACGAATGCATCGCGCGAATTGACGAGTCTACTCCAGGCGCTATCTCTGTGAACGAACTGAAAACTGCTACACGCGACGACGGCGACATGCAACTTGCGACGAGGTACATGACGTCAAAATGACCTGCGCGCAAGACATTGTCTGCTAGTCTGCAAGCGCTCTACGACGTATCGGATGAACTATCAATCAACGATGAGCTACTGCATCGAGGCGACCGAATTGTCATCCCCGAAACTCTACAATCACGTGTGATGCAACTGGCGCACGAAGGACATTTCGGCATGACGCTCGTGAAGAGACGACTACATCAACACTACTTGTGGCCAGCTATGGACCGACACGTGGAAGACGCAATTCGGAACTGCCCGCACTGCGCAACAAGTGACAAAGTCTACACCTGCCACTCCACTCCGCTACAACCTGTGCAGTTACCAGACGGAGTCTTGCAAAAACTAGCATTGGACATTATGAGACCGTTTGACGATCCCAAATACAAGTTTGTAATGGTTCTTGTAGACTACTACTCCAAGTGGTGTGAAGTGGAATTCGCAAAAGAAGTAACAACTGATAAGATGATTCAGTTCCTGGACAATGTGTTTGCTAGAGAAGGTACACCTGAATCCCTAGTGACAGATAATGGTGTGCAGCTCGTATCTCACAAAATGAAAGACTTCCTAGATAGCAATGGCATAACTCACTTGCTTGCATCGTTATATCATCCTCAGATAAACGGGCTCGTAGAACGTATGAACCGTACCGTGAAGGAGGGAATCCAGGTGGGCAAGTTAGAGGGCAAAACTCCGGTTAGGGCAACACAGGATAGACTAAGGGCTTATCATGGAACCCCAAACGGCATTACGGGTAAAACTCCGTTCGAACTGATGAGAGGAAGGCGTGGTAAAACTAAACTCCAGATAACTCACTTTACGAATGTGACTAAGGATCATGAGCAAATCGCACAGAGAGTCTTAACCAAGCAACAACGCTACAAAACGTATCACGACTGTAAACCTGGTGTCAAGTCAATCGATGTAACAATCGGGGATCACGTAAGGGTTAAGAATCCGCGACACATGGGGAAGGGGCAACTCAAATTATCTCAACCCATGTCAACGGTACATGCGTTACACTAAAAGGGGGGAGGAAATGGAACATGTCCAGAATCGTAAAGTGTACAACAACCGCATTCAATCATGTTCCACATCCACAGCACAACAATAATGACTCTCTCCTACACATGGATATTCCATGCAACAACAAGCAACAGGCATTACCTGAACAGGGTCCTAACAATACCGTTCCTAACAGTCCGGTATATGAAGCAACTAGAAAGAGCTCTAGGGTTAAACATGTGCCTAGACGTCTGCTAGAATAGAGACCACACTGCGTACATATGTTCATCGTTTATTGATCTCAGTTCACTGTTCGTTTATCTCAATTCCTACAAAGGGAGATATGTTGTGTTCTCATTATTGTAAATTCACGTTTCGTTGATCGAAGCTGGATTACTATTTTGGATCAAGGAAGTGGTCGGACATCTTGAATTAAACAATCTTGTTCTCTCCATCGTCTCTTGTAATTTCGCAATTACAACGTACAACGTACACCAAGATACAACACTTTGCTTCGCAGCTTTTTCAGACGTTGTTTTTGAGTCCGAACTGTCGCGATGATAGCAATGTCGTCTATTCAGATCGGCAAGCACGGAGACTGTCACAAAATGGTCTGAGAATGAGTCTGGATTTATCGTTTGCCCCTTTGTTCAGTAGCGTACGGTAGTCTACGCAAATAGTGCTGCCATATAACGCACTGCAGGGAGTGACATTTGCACAATGCAAAGGTGCCACCTGGTGATTAAGGTATAACTACTTGAGTTAATTTATATCATTACATTTGAGCATAAAATTCTTTCGGTTGAGATGGTCAAATTTAGTATGTAGTAATTCAGTATAGAACTGGTTGTATGTGACGGATACAATGGTATCATTGTGAATCGCACTTAGTGAAAGTATATGAATTTTAACTCATGAACTAGCGAGTTGTTGTTCTGCAAACAAGCAAAGAGCGACAAACGAAATCACGCCTCTGACAAGTGCTAGAAAGCTCGGAATATTCGTTTTATTAATATATTAATGTATTACGTTGTATGAGTTGAGTGATACAATTAATAACGTTTTTACTGTCTCAATGCAGAGATTCGAATAGTAAAGTTGATAATTTATTTATTTTCGCCCACGTCTTGTCGTTGTAACTTCATCTTAAAGTGACTCGATCCAACCTTGTGTACATGGGTTGTGATTGCTACTATAAGAGTTAGATACTCTTCATCAAGGCAACAAGTCAACATTCTTCTCCGTCGAGACGACTTAAGGTCAACCTAACTTCACTTGATGGAGCGTCAAGCCTTGCAAGTGCCACTGGTATTCGTCGCCACATACACATTATCGGGGCGTGAACCACGCGTGGGTAAGTTCAGTTTCGTTGTATTACTGTTCAACAATGCCACGAGCGTCATCTTCTTGACCGCTCTACCATCACGCCGGACAGCATACGTGTAACGCCGTCACGTCCGCTGTGATCACGCTTGACTTCATACATGCCAGGTCGTCACGTCCGCTGCCATTACGCTTGACTTCGTACGTGACACGCCGTCACGTCCGCTGCCATCACGACTGACTGCATACGTGTCACGCCGTCACGTCGTTCGTCACCACGTTCGTTGCTGCTTCGCTTCGTGGACAAGCCGACCCGATCCGACAGTAAGGATAGGACCGTGTATTGAGGTACCGAAGTGGAACACACCTCACCGTGATAATATATCAGTGCATTCTTCCGTGGATTCACGGAACTGTGACATTTTGTTGACGTATCAAAACTATGCCCTGATACAGGATTCGCACTATCAAGAGGTTGAGCTGTCAATTGTGTGATGTATTACTGTACGCCATTATGTGTTTACTTCATTTTATTTCACATTAAATAAACGGGATTCCAGTTGGATTATCCATTACTATCCACGGTTCTATGTTGTGTTTATGTTCCACCCTACATTGATACACCTGAGCTTTTGACAAGAACCAGTCATTTTGTTCTCCGCCGTCAATACTAGAACCAAAACTGGGGGTTCTTCGTTGGGATTTGGGTAAGGCGGGGACTTTTGTTGCACAATGTTTGAACATAGCAAACCGTATAATATATGGCGGAGATATTAGCTTAGAGGCAAGGCAATGCTAACCTAATTAAACTTGGTCCCTCTAGCTATTCATCTCCTTAAGTTGAATCAATTTAGATTAATTCTTATTTCCCTAATCAAGAAGTTATTAGCCTGGCGAATGAATCATTATTTAATTGATTCATTAAAGTGAGATATTCACTTGTATCGACGATTGACAGTAAGATTAACTGAAGACGGTGACGAACGTGATTGCAGTTGTTAATTATTGTCTAGTAAGCATACAGTTAAGGCATGCGCTAGTGGTCCCAGAGTTAGTCGTGTAGTCGACTAGTGTACGGTCCCTTGTTGAGATGTGTTAGTCAGTCAAAAGTGGTCCCCCGTCGGCCTCGTGCATTGGAGATTTCCTTGCAGCCAACATTGTTGGATAGATGCATCGCTAGGAGGTCTCTTATGATCTTAGTATAAGGTCCCGTGTCGGCCAAATTGTTTATGCGTGGATAAAAGTGGTCAATCGTCAGCCTCTTGCATTGGAGAGTTCCTTGCAGCCACCATTGTAGAATTGATGCATCACTAGGAGGTCCTTTGTGATCCTAGTATACGGCCTGTGTTGGCCGAGTTGTTTGTGGGAGGTAGACACATAGGTCCCTCTAGAGTATTTCCATAACTATTACGTGGATTGTTACTATTTGAATATATTGATTCGTTTCCTTCATTGTGGATTTTCAACAACTTGTAGAGATAGGTGAGAAGTTTAAATTTGAAGGTAGAGTTCCAGGAGTTTGTTCGACAGGAGCAACAACGTGAGGAGAGAGCGCTTGAGCAACAGTGCGCTAAGGAAGAAATGAAACAAAAAATGAAATTGGAGATGTTGCACGAGAAGGAGATGGCAACATTGCATTTGGAGGCCGACAAGGCTAAGGCTGAGGGGTTAGATAATTCAACCCGTAGTCTGGATAATTCTAGACTAGGAATTAAGATGCCCAAACTTCCCGAGTTCCGCGAAGCAGAAGAATGTATCGATGCTTATCTGACCCGGATGGGAAAAGAGGGATAATGCTTTAGTATTAAGCAGTCTTTTAACGGGCCGAGCGTTAGAAGTGTACTACCGCCTCCCCATTAGATACATGACGGATTATTCCAAATTTAAGCAAGCCCTATTGACTAAGTTTCTCTTAACAGCAGATGACTACACGGAAAGTTTTACAAATGTAAACAGGGGGTAGATGAAACTGCGTCCCAATAGTTCAGTAGACTAGATCATTGTTTGAGTAAATGGATAACTTTAGCCGGTATTGGGAAAACCTTTGAAGGAGTTGTTTCTTCGCAGGCAATTCTTGCATTCCTGTCATCGTGAACTAGCCGTGCTAATTAGGGAGCGTTCTCCCATGAAAATAGGAGATCATTGAGATGAATGATAGGCAGGATAAATCCTGTCCTAGCGGCTATTCGAGATCCACTGGGAAATCGACCCTTCACACGTATGAAAACGGGATATGAACTACGCCTTGATACAGGATTCGCACTGCCAAGTGGGCGAGCTGTCAATTGTGTGATGTATTACTATACGCCAGTATGTGTTTACTTTATTTTGTTTCATATTAAATATATGGGATTCCAATTGGATTCTAGATTACTATCCACAGTTCTATGTTGTTTTTCATATTCCATCCTACACTGATGCACCTGAGGTTTTGACACGAGCCAGTCACTTTGTTCTCCACCGCCAATACTAGAACCAAAACTTGTGACAGAGACGTCGACAGCGACTGAACATCATTTATCTTTGGTAGTGACTTTATTACGATGGACATCTACATCACAGGAGTTGGAGGCGTCCCACGAAAAAACTGGCAATGCACGGCTGTCATTGAATACCAGCCATGGATTACGACGGATGCAAACATCTTCAACGATAGAAATTACAAATAACACCATTAAATTGGTAATGAAATCCGAAACCTTTGATACAGATTAATTAGTATATATAAGAAATAACTTTTGTCCGCCAAGTAACTATAATCGACAAAAGTGACATAACCAAGCTAGCTAAAATATGTCCGACCCAAGAGAATTACTCGTGTTAATTTATCGGAAACGTAGACGTTCTAATAGTACCATGGACTCAGGCATATTCCGTATGGCGTGACGATATCTCCGTCCATCCAAAAGGCGTATGTCCAGCTGAACCAAGACTCATAAAGTGACATCACTTTCATCAAACATCGCACAAGCGTCTCGTGCAATTACGTCATCCAGCGTTGACGTGGCCCTACGGTCGGAAACTCGTGTGAAATACGATGATGTCGCTTGGGTTGTACAACGAATGACTGTTGATGTAAATACACGGAATTGGTGTCCCGCAGTTAGTTGTGCCCTCCAATTTTTATCCAAACCAAAAAAGTGACAGTCCACGTCAGTATACGAATGACGCGTTCACTCGTAGTTCCCCGCAGAAAAAGAAAGTCTTTCGTGAGCATAGCTTGTGATTGCGGATTGGTATCACGTGATGGCTGGGTCAATTTGAATTCCTGGGCATTTACACGCATTCTTTAGTAAAAATACTTATGTACTATACATGTTCTGCTGTCTAGAATAACGACGGTAGGACCTGATTTCGTCATTATTGTTGCTGGTGCTGATGCTGGTGTGATTGCGGCAGCCATATTAGCGCAGTTATGTAACTAACAGTTCAGTAAACTACAACTATTGTGTTTTTCTTGCTGAAATAATACAATACTGATGTACGTTGGAATCATCGCGTTGGTTATCGTCGCCGTTGTCGTTGGAGTCATCGCGTTGATTATCGTCGCCTTTGTCGTTGGAGTCATCGCGTTGGTTATTGTCGCCGTTGTCGTTGGGGTCATCGCGTTGATTATCGTCGCCGCTGTCGTTGGGGTCATCGCGTTGGTTATCGTCGACGCTGTCGTTGGGGTCATCGCGTTGGTTATCGTCGCCGCTGTCGTTGGGGTCATCGCGTTGGTTATCGTCGCCGTTGTCGCTGTTATTTTCATCGTCATAAAATGCCGCCGGTAATCAAGTGGAGGATGCGACAAATGCTGTCAACTTCCAAAAGACATTTCAACGAAGCTTGGCCATTTGCAAATTGTCACCATCGTGCGTGTGCGTTGTTGGGTATGACTAGCCTGCCTTGCTGACTACATACCTTTGGCATAGCCCCGAAGCTGCACAGCTATCGGCTTAAAGACAATGTGCAATTTACATACTACGGCGTAGTGTAGCGTAGCCAACAATTTGAAGAACGCATGTAATCACGTAGCATTTACAACTCACTGACCAACCCGTCAACGACACAGTGCTCAATTGATTCAACTACATTAGCAGCACGCGATCAAGTTGAGTTGTGTAGACTACTAGTATTGACTGCCATGTTATGTAGAACAACGTTGCATCAATGCCAAGGGCGAAATACAGGAACATGCTGTTTAGATGGAACATTCCGCGTGTGAATAGAACGATGTTAAATGTGTAAACATAGTGGTGGTGATCTCGCAATGACCATTCATACACCGACCACATAGTTGAGACATGTTGACTCACGCTGCAGATCACGCGACGATATGAGTAGACGTTTGTTGTGTCTGGTCGCAAGCCTGACACACACCATTAACATATATAAATGAGTGAATATATGTATCTAAGTATCTAAGGGGATTTTTGTCTTGGGTGATTATGTCTACGGGGATATTGGTACGGTAGGTTTGCCCGATGGCGGAGGCTCGTCTGCCGAAGGCCGTCACTGTCGACGGCGCGCGCCGGCCAGACACAACGTCGGACGACCTCAGCTACCCTACCTCATTTGCCGGCGTCATATACAATATATGCTCCGTGGAAAATGGACCCGTGCTACATTTTCTGTACATTATTTGGACCCGTTCAATTGTAGAATATTAACATCCTCCATAGAATGTGGACCCGAGCTGCCCCTTCACAATTTTGTATTGTTTGATTTATGAAAACGATTAAAAGTGGTAGTGCATAATTGAAGAGTGTCGTCTCACTATTGTTCTATTGACCCGGATAATTGTAATATCGTAATATTATCGCATGAAACAACTAAAGCTGACTATAACATATTGTTTCGTTTGGTACTTGTACAAGTAATCAATGTTCTTATTTATTATATGGTACCCTGATTATTGTATGTGACTCACATGTGTTGAATGTTGCCACACGTTTACCCAATAAACCACATTGGTTTTCTGGAAAGTCGCGCTCTTTTACAGGAGCAGAATACCCTACGGCCGAGCTCTTTTACAATAGAGGTGTGCCGAGCTGACGATATATGCCTGTGTGATTTGTTCCCCGTCAGCGACGATTAGGTGTTGTTATCAGTTATTGTTTGTTACATCTTCACCAACATCTACGACTGAGTTTCTGTAAACCAAATGTTCTTATTATGTTTGTATAATGTTCATGCAACATTATCCAGTCACAGTACGGGGTTTCATGAGCAAAGATTCATAAATAAATTAATGTTTTTTTTAATGTTAGGAAAACAGGATGGGGAAATGTACAGTTAGACTGTATCGAGCTGATGTCATTGGTTCCGAAGAATGGATATAATAACTATAATCAGAGATAATCATTGGTCAGCGCAGATCAAATAGCACCAACTAACAATCGGTACACACACCAACACAAAGAAACGCACCTGTATATCAACTGGAAAAAAATACCTAATACATTGTAATCCTGTGACGATGCTTGTCTTAACCACACGTTACCGGTCTAAGTGTTGACATAATGCCACAGTGTCACACACTGTATGAATATACACTGGAACGAATTGCTGACGACAGAAATTCCCCCAATGGAATTTATTCCATGACTTGAGCTTCGTGAAACGTAAACATGCTGTAGTGAAATGCCCTGTTGATTCGCAATGAAATACGCTCATGCTGGTTAACAGTGAGTGGGTGTGAGACCGCTTCGCAGCCTTTCGTTACAAAACGTGCAGTGTGCTTCCATTGTGTCTAGGATACAAAACTTAATTGATCCGGTAAATAATATATCAAACCACTTAAAAACCTGAACCAAATACGCGAGGTCCCTTTTGTGACCACTGTGAATGACTAGAGTAAGCCTTATATTTATGGTAAAATCTTAATTCCACTACAATTAGGATGATATTATTCTTATCTATGTTGCCTGTTTTCCCAGATAAATACGTTTGTTTGTGCATTTCGTAATTTTGATCGTGAGTAATTTATTATATAAAGTAAAATTCAAATACCTCCTCTCGACACGATGGACTGTCGATCGACAGGACCGGGGTTCCAGTCCAATATGGTTTTGTTTCGAAGTGTAAGGAAATTTCGTTCACACCACTCCATTCCACCCCACGCCACCCCACCCCACCCCACCCCACCCCACCACATCCCACCCCACCCCACCCCACCCCACCCCACCCCACCCCACCCCACCCCACCCCATCCCATCCCACCCCACCCAACCCAACCCAACCCAACCCAGCCCAGCCCAGCCCAACCCAACCCCACCCCACCCCACCCCACCCCACTCAACTCCACTCCACTGTTTCGAAGTGTAAGGCAACTTCGTTCACTCCACTCCAACCCACGCCACTCTACTCCACTCCACTCCACTCCATTACACCCCACCCCACCCCCAGCTCCACCCCCACCCGATCCGACCCGACCCCACCCCACCCCACTCCACTCCACCCCACGCCCCTCCACTCAACTCCACTGGTGTTTATGCCAAAGGAAATAACACATCTCACCAACTTTATTTTTGATTTTGGCCTAAAAAGGTCACTTCTAGCGTAAAAATGTAGAAGCAAATAGTCTTACAATAATCTACCTGGTCTACAGTCTCTACCTGGACACTTATTGAATTTAACCTCAAAGTTGCACTACAACTATAAAAAACAAACAAAGTTCTGGTCATACTAGTCAGTAAATATATGCTGTCAGAATGTTACCCCAATGGTATGTATGTACGAACCGCCTCATTAGCCGGTGGGAAGGGTTTTGTAGGTGCAATGTAATGTTACACTCGTACCACGTTGACAACTATATAATATACAAATCAAAAGAATGTTTACGTG
Organism: Lamellibrachia satsuma; assembly: GCA_033239005.1. NCBI lineage: Eukaryota > Metazoa > Annelida > Polychaeta > Sabellida > Siboglinidae > Lamellibrachia > Lamellibrachia satsuma. Next base: position 1,252,399 of record BSQZ01000056.1, read on the forward strand.
CCATTAAAGTAAGGGTGGAGACGCAGATACGAATAGTCTGACTCGTTGCAACTGACTGACTCATTGTTTCGTTTTACCAAAGTAATTCCTTACGTCGTTCCCTGGTGGTTGTCTGTGACTCACATGTGCTGGGTATTGCCAGAAAATTACCATTACCCAATACATCAAAGTGATGGAAAGTCGCGGTCTTTTACAGTGCGCCTAAAGTAGCTCTGATTCAACGAGATAATTGAGCGGTAACAACTAACTGTATAGACCTTTGTGAGGTATTCGTGTTGGCTTTTTCATAGAGAAACAGATCGTATCGCACTTTCCCAAGCCACACGATCGTTGGCTATCATTAGCGGGGTCTTCTGTTACAAATAGATATAATCCGTGTTATCAGATACAACAACGTAAAAATAAATCATTCTGTATATTCGCTGTATCCGGTCCTTGAGACCGCTCAAAGCGCTTTGTGCGTCACATCCTGGCAGACATGTTCATTCAAACACAAACTCGACTTTTCGGGAAACGAAGACTGTCCATTCATCCACCACTGTCTGTGTACACCTATACAGCTGAGTGAATCAATCAATCAATAGACCCATCACGCATATTTATATAGCGCCCAAAATCGCTTTCCAAGTTCATTAATTAATTTAAAGACAAATCCTAAATACTAAAAATTTTATTTTATAAGATAAAAAAACTATCATTAAACTGTTGAAATCAATTAAACTCCAGCTAATTTAATATAAAATGCACGAGTGAACAAGTATGTCTTCTGTTGTTTCTGAAGGCATCAGCCGAGGAGCCTGGCGAAGAACAAATGGAATATTGTTCCACAATGTTGGAGCAGCATCGGAGAAGGGTCTGTCCCCCAGCTGCGTCCTGGACAAACGCACTTCAAGCAGCAACTGGTTATCTGAGCGAAGTTTCCTTTGTGGGTTGTATTGTGTGAGCACGTATGTATGTAAGATGGTCCTCCGTTGTGCATGACTTTATAAATCAGTGTCAACAGCGTAAACTGCACACGGTACTTGACAGGCAGCCAATAATGTAACGTACGAAGAACGCGTGTGATATAAAATTTATCCTCCTTTATCCTTATGGTCCCGCAGGGGAGATACGTGACACAATGCAGAAGGCAGTTTTCAGCACACGTTGCAGCAAAAATGCGGGAAGGCCGGACAGAAGTCCTTTCAGGTAGTCCAGCTTTGAGATGACAAGCGCATGGGTTGTACTCACGTCCAGGTATTCCTGACCTTCCCAATATTCCGCAGATGGTAGTAGGTTGAACGATACAGCACGTTTACACGTGCCTACAATATATAGCTTGAGTCGATCACTACGACTTCAGTCGATTACTACCACTGTTTCTTGCTTTCGATTTTGTCAGGATGGCGTTCTCCCCGTCTGCCACGGCTGCTTTGGTGAGTTCTCCTTTGGCACCAACTAAAACAAACTCCGTTTTGCTCTCATCGAGTTTTAAGAAGTTCACAGCCATCCAGAGCCTGACTATAGCAATGCACCTCTCCGTTATGCGCTGACTGGGATGTTCCAGTGTTAAAGGTGAGCAGCAGTTGGCTGTCTTCTACATACAGGTGAAATTCAATGTCGTGCCGTCTCATGATATCCATCAGACGTTGGGTGTAAAAAAAAAAGCTTACGCCTCAACACAAAGTCCAGACCTTGGCTGTTGGATGAAGCCCCCTGGATGACGACTGATTGCTTCCTGTTTGTGAGGTATGATCTGAACCATGAGAGGGTTCTCCATGTGATGCCCCTCGCGCCGTTTGTCTCTGTAAATTCTCACCGATGGTGATAAATGAATGGAACAAACTGTCAAATGAGTGTAGTGTAAATATGTTTAAAAATAAAATTTACAGATATATGATACTGGCGGGCTATATATAAATGATAACGGATAGCAATATTGTTATAACGAGCTTGGTTTGTTGTTATACACGCGGATGTGTAGGAAGCTGTAATCAGTCAGATATAGGTCACCACTGGTAACCTGGTCCCTGTCTCCTGATCTCATCCAAGTCTCTTTCCGGAAAAGCACATCAAAATCATAAGCTTTGGTATAATACAGAAGTGCTGCGGTCTTGTAGGTGCAGTGTAATGTTACACTCGTACCACGTTGACAACTATATAATATACAAATCAAAAGAATGTTTACGCGCCATTAAAGTAAGGGTGGAGACGCAGATACGAATACTTTGACTCGTTGCAACTGACTTTGACACATTGTTTCGTTTTACCAAAGTAATTTTTATCACCTGATGGTTGTAAGTGACTCACATGTGCTGGGCATTGCCAGAAAAGTCGTGCTCTGTTACAGTGTGCCCTAAAGTAACTTTGATTCAACAAGATAAGTGAGCGGTAACAACTAACTGTATAGACCTTAGTGAGGTATTCATGTTGGCTTTTTCATTGAGAAACCGATCGTATCGCACTTTCCCAAGCCACACGATCGTTTGCTATCATTAGCGGGGTCTTCTGTTACAAGTAGATATAATCCGTCTTATCAGATAAAACAACATAAAAATAACTTCTTCTATAGCGCTGTATCCGGTCCTTGAGACCGCTCAAAGCGCTTTGTGCGTCAAGTCCTGGCAGACCTGTTCATTCAAACACAAACTATCACTAAAAGTGTTGAAATCAATTAAACTCCAGCTAATTTAATATAAAATGCACGAGTGAACAAGTATGTCTTCAGTTGTTTCTGAAGGCATCAGCCGAGATCAGCCGAGAGAACCTGGCGAAGAACAAGTGGAATATTGTTCCACTATGTGGGGGCAGCAACGGAGAAGGCTCTGTCCCGCAGCTGCGTCATGGACAAACGCACTTCAAGCAGCAGCTGGTTCTCAGAGCGAAGTTTCCTTTGTGGGTTGTATTGTGTGAGCATGTATGTATGTAAGATGGTCCTCCATTGTGCACTACTTTATAAATCAGTGTCAACAGCCTTAACTGCACACGGTACTTGACAGGCAGCCAATAATGCAATGTACGAAGAACGCGGGTGATATGGTCCCGCAGGGAAGATACGTGACACAATGCAGGCGGCATTTTTCAGCACACGTTAGTAATATATGTGTCTTCTTGAATCCTTAAATTTGGTAAGCTTTAGGGGCTCATTCTGATTGGTCGAAATTTGAAATGGAGCGTTCTGATTGGTCGTGCGCTTTTTGCCGCTAGGGACGCCACCGTATAATCCCCTATTATCGCTCAAATGGTAAGATTTTGGGGCTCTTTCTGATTGGTCGAGTTTCACCACCAGGGGGCGCCACAGGGATTCATTCTGATTGGTCGAGAGCCGTCACGTGACCTATGACGTCTATATTTGCATAAATTAGAATATATTACACCCTTTTGTGGTGAAACCGTCACCAGGGGGCGCTACGGGTCAATTGTGTCGACGGTTTGTGACCAAGTTTCGACTGTTCTGATTGGTCGAGAGCCGTGACTTGACCTATGACGTCACAGCTCATTTGCATAAATTTGCATAAATTAGCATAAATTACACCCTTTTGTGGTGAAACCGTCGCCAGAGGGCGCAACGTGTCATCCCTATTATCGCCCCCGAGACATTTTTTTTGCGGTGATATTGTCGTCAGGGGCGCTACGGGTCAAACGTGTCGACGGTTCTGATGGGTCGAGAGTAGTCACATGACTTATGACGTCACAGCTCCTCATTTGCATGTCACGTGACCTCTCCATGGAGGCTGCCATCTTGTTTTGGTGCCATGTTGTTTTGCGATGATACCGTCACCAGAGGGTGCTACGGGTCAAATGTGTCGACGGTTCTGATGGGTAGAGAGCCGTCACGTGACTTACGACAGCTCTTCATTTGCATGTCACGTGACCTCTCTATGGAGGTTGCCATCTTGTTTTGCTGCCATTTGATTACCAGACGGCGCTGCGGGGCAAGGTCAAAGATCAAAGATCACCGACTTTTTGTACTGATACGATTGCCAGTTAGGGTTAAGGTTAGTAACCCTAATTCTGGCGTCTGTAGTGAACCCTGACCCTATCCCTAAAAGGACATGCAGGTTTCAGGTGAACCTGGGTGATACGGTCACCAAGAGGCGCTCTCCTAGGTGATACGATTGCCGGAGAGGGGTTTCGGGAGGGAACGAAGGGTCTGTTAGCAGCAGCGACGGCAGCAGCAGTGATCATTAACATGGTCGTTAACAGGGTTCGAAGAGGATAACGAGGAAACGAGGAAACGAACACAACACCATATCGAATGAGTGCACACGTATTTTAGTGAACGACACAAACAGCATGACGATACAACGAGGGTAGCATGTAATATCGCTAAGACGACTTACGGATGTTTACCATCACGCCAGAGGTCGCGAGCTTACGAGTGTTTACCACCGTACCAGAGGCTCGAGAGTGACGACGATGATGATGAGATGACTTACGGATGTTTACCATCACGCCAGAGGTCACGAGCTTACGAGTGTTTACCACCGCGCCAGAGGCTCGAGAGTGACGACTTACGGATGTTTACCATCACGCCAGAGGTCGCGAGCTTACGAGTGTTTATCACCGTGCCAGAGGCTCGAGAGTGATGACGATGATGATGATGATGAGACGACTTACGGATGTTTACCATCACGCCAGAGGTCACGAGCTTACGAATGTTTACCACCGCGCCAGAGGCTCGAGAGTGACGACTTACGGATGTTTACCATCACGCCAGAGGTCGCGAGCTTACGAGTGTTTACCACCGCGCCAGAGGCTCGAGAGTGATGATGATGATGACGATGACGACGATGATGAGACGACTTACGGATGTTTACCATCACGTCAGAGGTCGCGAGCTTACGAGTGTTTACCACCGCGCCAGAGGCTCGATCGATGTGCGATAGTACAGTCTACCTCGCCGCAACTGTTTAACCCAATCAAACACGCGGCAATCGTTAGCTACTAAATCGGTACCGAACAAGTTGATAAAAGTTCTCGTCGGAAAACCGTTACAACGAAACAATACATAAGCTACGCAATATTGTCCACACACGTTAGAAAGAGGACGCTGAAGTCTCTTGCTATTACGAGTCCACTCGGAACAATGTTCGTTCATGAAGGTGCGGAACGCAGCGTGTTGTGGCGGCAGACCGTACGAGCAGAAGTAATCGCCGCGTCCGTCGGCGTCTAGGTACAGCGCTATCCAATGTTCGCCCGGCTCGTCACCGTCGTCGGTGTTGCACACGAAGGCCGCAGGCAGGACGCTGTCCGTCGTTGTCGTAGACAGTCCGTCTTTGGGTACGACACCGCGAAATATCGATCTGGTGCGCGGGTCCATCGCCAGTAGTCTGTCGATCTGCAGAGTGTCCATCTCAGTAGTCGTAGATGACGTTGCGGTTCTTGTCGATTTCCAGCACGGACTCGAATTCGGCGTAGGCGACGACATTAACGGTGGTCGGCAGCGCGTTACGGAAATGCAGCTCTATGCGCAGGTTACCCTTTTGTACCAGATGGAAGCAGGGACCATCGCAATGATCGGGGGTCAGATCAAAACCGAAGAAGGTGTAGCCGTGCCGGTAGTCGCTGCGAGTCAGACCGTTCCCCTCGTCCTGCCAAATCTTGCCGGTCGAGGTGAACAGACTCGTGCAGCTCCTGACGAAGAGGTCGTCTTCAAAATTGGGCTGGAAAGGTTTGGAGGGTATCTGTCGTCCGTCCACGTACACTGCGAGGAAGTTAATGTCGTTGTTCTTGGCGTGAAACGGATTCTTATCGAACGCACCGTTGTACGCATCGTTATCGATGCAGCACAGCACCAGACGTTTCGGCAGGATGCCGAGGAACAGGTTCTCGTGCGTGTGCGACCGAGCGCCCGCGGGAATGGAGTACACCTTACAGTCGACGGATCGCATCGGATACTTGACCGTGCTCTTCTCGAGAGCCTTGATGTGGGCCATCTGCACGGTCGGATTCAGAGAGGCCTTCTTTGCGAACAAGGTGGCATTGACGATGGTGATCTTGTAATCGGGGTTGATTCCGCCAGCCATGAGTGCAAACGCAGGCTTACTGCGCACCAGACGTATCTTGACATCGTCGCCGTTGATCAGGAATTTATCTTGCAGAAACAGATCCACGTGTAGACGACCCATCATGTCGACGACCCGACTCCGTAGAATGTTCGCTCGTCGAGCCATGAACCCTGCGTTAGCCGCGGGTCCGTCGTCTATCTCGACGGCATTCATGTGTCCTTGTGCCACAGTTGACCCGTTAGCTGCGTGTCCTTGGCATCGGTGCCGTAGCTCAGCAGCTTCTCTATGTAGGCACGATACGCGTACGTGTTGGTCGAAGGGGTCACGAGCGTACCGTTCAGGTAGACGTCGACTTGACTGAACAGCGAATGCAGCCAGTTATTCACTGGTCCCACGGGAAGGGCCAAGAGGAGATCGTCCCCGTTGGCTCGCGTCACCTTCACCTGGACGTATAGCATCGTATTGGCGAGATCTAGGTAATCGTCTCCCGATCCGGGTATCAGGAATTCTATCGGTCCACCCGAGTCCAGAGAAGCCATTGGCTGATGTTCTACTATGCGACTGTCGACGATGCTGTTCTGAGTCGGGGGTACGGTAAAGAGATCCAGTTCGCTCTTGACCCCCTCGCACGACTGTCTATGTACGAAAGTCATAGTCGTCGTCGTCGAATATGTCGGTTTCACGTTTCTTGAACGTCTGTCTCTTGCGCTGTCTCGTCGCTGTAGTGCCTCCTTTCTTTGCAGACGTGTGTTTTATACGTTTACGAGATCGCACGCCTGGTATCAAAATATCACGCAGCATAGTCTTGCCGGTATCCGTGACGCGTCGTTTGGCAGCACGTTTTATGCTCTGTCCAGACAAGACGTCGTCGGCGATGCGCACGCCGGTCTTCAACGCTCCCTTTCCCAAAGCCACTGCACCTCTCTTGATGAGTGGCATGGCGCTGCGCAGCACACCTCCGAACAGACTACCTAGTCCGTGACCTCGTTGGTACGGGGCACCGGCGAATTAGGGTAGAGCACCACCCGCCTGACGCGCGTAATAGTCTTTGTAATTCATCTCCAGAACAGTCCGGTCCTACGCCGTCGAAAATGAAGCGTCACCGTCACTCTACCGTACTCGAATGGTACGCGTCGTCTGGTGTCGTTTCTTATATCCATCTCGATCGAGTGGAAGTGCGAGCACAACACAGGTACGTAGTGAATGTTAGTGAATCGATCGGACACCGTGGCGCCGTGACTTCCGCTAACCGAGAGGGCTCGCAACAAAGGAGCGATAATGTCACCGACTATGCGAGACTCCACGACGTCTGTATAAACGTAGATGGTATCGAACCCTTGATCCATGTGCACCACGTTTTCGGCTTCTTTACGATAGGTGTACGAACCGTCGGGAGTATCTTCTGGTGGCAAAACAACGCTAGTCGACGGCGTGAGATCGATGTTCGTTCCACCTAGTCTCGGGTGAACGTCCGTTCGTGTCATGTCTGCTGCTGCTGCTGCTGCTGCTGCTGCTGCTGGACTGCTGACCACCGAAGGTTCGAATCCTAACATTCTTACCAGAGTGCTGTGGAAAGGTACAGTGAAGTCGGTGCTCGGTGTCATGTGCAACGTCATTTTTTGAGTGATGGAACTGTAGCTCAATTTTGCCCGTGTCTTTTCCGTCCACATACGACTCAGTCCCTTGTTGACATGATTCATCAATGTCACAGGACCTTTGTAATATCCAGCACTTATCTTTGCACTCGGTGTTCGACCCACAGGTTCGTGCTCGTTGAGGAAGAACCAGATGTTGTACCAAGTATGTGGGTACTGTATCTCTGCCAACCCACAATCCCACTCGCTAGTCAGATCGATACGTTGATGCAAGTCCGTGATGTTATGAGCCAACGTATTGTCGGGATACATCTTCATGGAAGCGTTGCTAGGTAGCGTCAGGTAGAAATCATTCGTCATGACGTCTCAAAGTGGGATTGGGCAACAGGTAACCCAACGAACTACTCAACAGGGCCGTCCACAGATTAGAATTCTCGTGACCTGTCGCCAGGTTGTAAATGCTTGTCAGGATGACCGTGTACAAGACGACAACCTGACAAAGAAACACTATTTCCTCTCGGGGACACACGGTACCGAACAGATGCCAGGAGTGCTGTCTTTCTCGCTCTGTGCGTCAGTGCTGTCCTCTTCTTCTATGACGGCGGTGGCAGCAGCGGCACCGGCGAAGTCCGCTGTCATCGACTCGTCTGTCATCGTCCGAATGAAGTGACGACAGACGCGCGGCTAGACTTTATAGCGAACGAGAGCCTCGGCATCGACCCAGCTGTTGAACTTGGAGGGGTAGCCGTACCATTTCACCAAAACCTCCGTTCGTCTACCCACCTTGCGGCGCTGTAGTACGGATTCCATGCGGTACACTTTATCGATGGGCACCGACACCTTCTGCAGCTCTGGTTCGTAGAAGGTGCCGTCCAGCACTTCGCCGAGATCGTCGATCAATCGGTACATGGGTGGATCGGAGGGGTGAACCTCGTGTATGGTGAACATCTCTTCGCTCCAATTCGCCATGTAGCCTTTTTCGAACAGTCTCTTGAACTTACTGATGCGCACGCGATTCGACACACGGAACTTGGGCACGCCCTTACCGTCGTGACCGTACAGACGCTGCCAAACCTCTTCTTGATTCTTTGCATTCACCTGTGACGGAGCCATGCCGATGCTGCGGTGGTGGGTGTTGTTGTACGAGATCACAAAGTCCTGAAGGACATCGATGAATCGCCACGTCTGGTGTTTCGTGAAGTATCGCCACATACGCGTCTTCAACGTTCTATTGAATCTTTCGACGATGCTCGCTTTCGTCTCCGCGTTGTGAGTGGAGAAGTGGTGGATACCGTACTTCGTCAACAGAGCCTGAAGGGGCCGATCCAGAAATTCGAGTCCTTGATCTGTCTGCAACGTCTTTGGCCAGCCTTCGGTGAACGTGCTTTTCAGCGCCGTCACCAACGATGCCGCGGACTTGTTCTTCAGCGGAACGCACCAAGCCACTTTCGTGAAGACGTCGATCATCGTGAGGAGAAAGGTCATACCGTCGTTGTCGGTTTTCAAATTCGACAGGTCGACGAGATCGGCCTGCCACTGCTGACGTGGACCTCCCGCGACGACGCGTCGTCTCCTGAAATGACGTTTCGCCGGTTTGTGTAGGGTATAGGCGTCCTGTTCCGACAACCATTCTTCGACGATTTTCCTCGGCACGCGCGTGACGCGTCGCAAGGCATCGACACCTCCGTAACTCGACACCCTTTTCGGATCGAAGTAGACCCTCTTCAGTCGTTTATTCCTCGACGCCATTAAAATAGTTCCGATGCGTTGACAGTGGTGATGACGGTGACTGCGTAGCACGGGTCTTGACTTAAAGCAGAACAGACGCTACCACGACCACAACGATGACGAACGACTGAAAGTCTAGTGAAACCATATCTCAAATAGTATGAGATATCCAGCGATAGTGTCGGCGATCAAGTAAAGTCCACCGCAAAGTAACGCAACGAAGACGGTACGGTACGCGTCATGTGAATCGCTCGACATCGTAGCGAACACTGTGCTATGGACAGGTACCGCACCGCCTTAATAGTCTTCCCAACTAGTCAATGACGTCAAAGTCTTGTGTCTTTGTCGTCGTTCTGAGGGTGGGGTGGGCATGGAATGATCCATTCGACTACGTCGACGAGCGAGGGGTGTCCAACTGAGTGATCTCCGTGCACTACTCCCACCAGCACGAATTCGACGAGACGGAGTGGTTGTCGTCGTCGCCTGACGTATGTAGGCTCTCCTGGAGGCATTACCGACCAACTCCATGGGTAGGTTGATGGTACGGAGTTGTCGTGCGAATGGCTGCCATCCTATCGGATCGGTCTTTCTCTTACGCAACGGATCGTTCACGAGATCCACCACGTTACTTCCGACAATCGGCACACCCTCGTGGATAAGTTCGCCACGTGCGGTCCACGTGATATCTCGTTTGAGATGCTCCATCAAACGTCTGGCTTTGACCTGCATGGTCTTGGGAACGGTGTCCACGACGTCGGCCTCTATTCCGCTACTAGGAGCTCCTACTGTTCCTTCCACCACACTTCCCGGCTCCACTCCCGTTCCTGACACCGATGGTTGTGCTGCTGGCATCGCCTCGTTCAACGAGACCACGCGTATCGGTTCCTTGACGGGTTTATCGGACAATGCGTTGTACCGCTGCAACACCTGATTATACAATGTTACCTTGGTCCTATCGTCGAGGTCCTTTCTATCGAGGATGTTCATCATCTCGTCGTCGAGGGCTTGTACTTTCTTACCTAGGGTATCTGTCGATGGTGGTGGTGGTGGTGCGCGAAGTGTGTCCAACAGTCGCGGATCCATCAAGACCATCTTACGTACATGTTCCATCTCACTCTCTACTTCTTGAACAGCACCTCTTGGAGCAAGGGTAGAAAGACCGAACTTGCCAACGGCGCTAGGAAGGCCGATAGGAAGCCTCCGCTCTGTCCCTCGAAGACCTGTCGTTGCAGTAAGATGCGTCTTCTCCCAGCAGCTGGCGTTCGTCGCTGAGACAAATCTCGTAATTTCGTTCTGTATTTACTCAAACGTTTCCTCTGTAAATCGGACAATGGAATGTTATTTTTTAATATGTTGTAGGCACACTCGGCCAGTGCACACAGCAGATCGGCGTCGGCGTTAGCGATTATGGCTCTTCTCAGTTTGGTGCTCTTGTATCTGTTCAAAGCCTATATGCACAAAATGTGTCTCTTCACCAGGTCAGACATGTTCGAATGAACAGACGATCCACGCACTCGGTCTTTTATACCTTCGGTAAGTACACGTACTGAACACCGTCGTCTGGAAAGATGGCCGTGCGCAGACGCAAGTCTTCGGGCGTGTCCTGTTTGAGATCGACCAATAGATAAACATACGGTACCGACGTGGCGTCTTTAAAAGCCTCTTGTACGAACTTCGCGCGCCCTGGATACATCTGACGAGCCAAGTGCGACATCTGCGATGCGTCACGAGGATTCTTGAACACCACCATGTACTGAGAGTTCAGACTGATGGTACGACTCTCCTTGTTTTTAGGGAACAGGTTCTGTACGAGATACAGCACGGACGTGTTTCTGTGATGACTTTTTTTAGTGAACAAGGTCGTGACCCGTTCGTCCGTTTCCGCCATGAGATCGTCTATGACGATCAGGTTCTTCGTTGTCGAATCGAACATGCTCGCACTCGGCAACCCTTCCTCGAACCGCACGTCGACTAAGTCCATCGTTGCGTAGGCCTCTTGCCATTCTCCGTAACACCACGTGATCCGTTCGGGAAGTGGATCGATCAACGTAGCAGCGTGATGCAGCATACGTGTCACGAAAGTACTTTTACCACATCCCGTCGGACCGGCGACGATGCACGTGAAAGGATGTGTCCACCGTACGTCCATGGTCGCTTATGAAAGACGACCAGTGTACATCGCCTTTTCTACATGTCCTGTTTATATAGTCTGTAGCAACAACTACTGATGACGCGCTTTCCGAGTACAACAGTCGTTTTAGATGTAGGATGCATAGACAACACAGCAGGTGAAAATGTTCTTTGAAAGTTCGGGATCGTAACTCCAGCGGAATTCGGGAACTCTCATGACAGGAACCAAAGCATCACATCGAGACACTTATTGGTCAGGACTAACATCACGGATCCATATCTTGTATGTAACAAAGTTATCATACCAGCGAGCACGAAGTTGGTACGGAAACTCCGCAAACGAGAACTTCGAATTAAAGCAAGTCCACTCTCCTGCACCAGCAACGAAATAAGATCCATGTTCATCACGAATATAGCAGTGTGCACTATGACGAAAGGTTCTAGCACGTCTCCTCTTGTAAGAAATTCGCCTGCTATAACGTGTGTGAACACCAAACCTACGACGGTGATTATAACGAGTACGAACACGTTGCCTAGCACTACGTCAATAGACCGTACGACCGGCGTGCATCGTCTTTTTTTTTTACACGTCCACCGGACCCGTGCTCACTCCGTCCTCGGGCACCACGCGTTTGGCATAGAAGTAGGTGAGAGCCGCTCGTTCCTGTACGTACGTGAATACCGACGAGCGATGCACCCGGAACCCGCGGTTCTTTCCACTTCCGCTCCGACGGTTGGCGAGCACCTCCAGGAACGCGTCCTTGTTGATGGCGTTGTGACGCTTGCTCAGTCCTTTGGCGCTGTACTTGTCGCTGGCTCCGAAACAATATTACGTCTTGCTGCACAACCCCAAGAACCCGTCACCGGACCACTCGACCTTGAACAGACCCGGTGTCCTCTTGTCGTACGCCTTGCGCGCCTTACAGCACGCCTCGTCACCGACCCACGGACGATCGGCGAGTCGACAGCGCACGTACTCGTTCTGATGTTCTTCGCAACATTCGGACGGCAACCATTCGGATCGATGTCGGAAATAATTTTCTCGTAGTTCCGGGGTCACGATGTTGTCGACGGACTCGCCGGCCAAGGCCAAGTAGGCGGAATCTGTATCAATCTCGCAGTATTGAAAAAGAGGACGCTCCAGGTACCTGTCGATAAAGTCGTAATAGAACTGCAACATGCGCATCTTGGCGTACTGCGGAACGAAGAACCCCACGTGTACGGGCAGGGCGTACGTGACGGTTTTCTTGTTCATCGCTATCTCGTACGCATTGTCGACGACGACGTCGAGTTGTCGGAACCGTCTATCGTTGACCATGAGCGATGCCGCCATCTCCGTGCAGTATTTCACTTCGCGATGTCGATCCACTTTGGTGATGGTCTGCCCGTAACCCGAGTTCCCCAGCAACTTCATGGTGTCTGCGATGATGGTCTTGTGCGGGTGGACGTCTCTTTCGCGTCGGGCCGTGGACAAGGCGTCGCCGAACCGCCGGAAGCACGGGCTGGTGGTGTACTCGACGACCTGGTAGACGCGCGTCACCTCGAGTGCGTGTTCCAGGTACCATCTCAGGAGCGGCGTCGCGAGCAATATCTTGTCGCCGTGGAAACTGCCCACGAGCATTCTCCGCGGAGTCGTCATGATGTCGTGCTCTTCGGCGTATCGGCACATGAAAGGTCCGAGATCGTCGCGAGTCAGACGGATGTTTTTAAACACCGGCTGCATTTCGGAAAAATGCGCGTGTAATGGTATCGGCACCGAAACGTTACATTCGATCAATCCAAATATGGTTCCGTCACGCACGCCTCTCAGGATCTGTTGCGACGTCATCGTCGCGGATAGGCGGCATCCAGACATTTTTCACGACCGGATCTCGTCTCGTCTCTTTCCACTCGCATTCCCACAACTCGACGACTTGACAAAGTGACGTAGGTAGGCGTTGTTCTTTCGGGTCTCGGCGAGCAGTTGGGTCATGGGTTTCCCGTTGACGGCGTTCGTTTCTAGACCCAAGCACGGGTGACCGTGGTAGAAACATCCACTGATACGCCGTGTTCGTCTCGCTGCACCACCCGTCCACCGGAAGTTTTCCTATTCGCTTCTCTCGACCGTTGACTTGATGGCAGATGGCGCGTCCCGTCCGTTCGGCTTCCCACGTGAGCCATTCTGAAGCCTTCTGGCCGTGGGGTTGTGCCGATTCGGGACGGAAGTTGTTTTGTTCACGGCGTCGGCTGTGCCAGCCCGTTGGCATATTTTGTGATATTGCCCATAAATACAGCGCATTAGCGTCGTAGCCAACAACGGCCTGGCATAGCCGCTCTGACGGATCTTAGTGACTCCTTTCTCGTGATACCGGTGAAAAACGAACGAAGGTCCACCGACGACGTGATCTTTAACGAGATAATGAAGATCTTTATTCTTCTCGTTGAAGAGCGTAAAGTACGTCTTCTCCGGAAGATCGTTGAACAGGTAGAGCAAGGTCAGACCGGGTACGCTGATGCCCTGCTTGAACATGTCTATGCCGCGTTGTTGGTAGAAGGCGAACTGTCTGTCGATGGCTTGTAGAAAGGGAACCACGTCTCTGTTGTTGTACCAGACGAGAAAGTCTCGCAAGATCGTCATGCCGTTATCGCGCCAGGCCTCTTGACAACCGACGTAATCCTCGTCGGAAATACCCTCCTTCTTCAATTGATTGAAGAAGGCTTCTTTCGGTGGAAGTGTGGTGTCGTCGAGTCTCTCCAGACACTCCATATATTCGTACGGGAAAAACCCTTTTGTTATTTTACAACCGTACGCTTTCAGATATTTGTCGTAGCAGAATCCCGGGGCTATGTAATTGGTCATGTCTAGGAATTTTAGCTTATCGGTCGACAGACACATGAACGTGTTGTTGCGTTTGATGACAAAAAACGACCCGACGCCATCGTTCTCTTCTTCTTCTTCTTCTTCATCTTTCTTTGACAGGAAGTAGGGAACGAGGAACTGTTTGACGGCATTGAGATCGTATTTCCCCGAATTAAAGCCGATGACTGGTAATTTATGAAGCCAGTCGTGAAGTTGTTTCATCAGCGTTTTGTACGGGTTACTCGGTTTACGAGATTCCTCGTCGTCAGGTGATCGTGCATTGCGCAATGTTTCGTCCCAATTCGATCGTGCTTTTACCAGTCGAGCTAGCACGTCTTCGTTAGAATTTTTTATGTTTCCGTAGGCGGCGTCACTCATCGATTGCAAGATGTCCATCATGGCGCTCACCAACTTGTTCGTGTCTCCATCCGTGACGAGACATTGCACTTGCTCGTGTCCCGGCACGTTGGACGCCACGCTGACGGTCAACGGAACGTGGCGTGCCACCCACTTGACTTTGTTACTGTCCGATGGAAGTTGCTTGGTGTCAAAGTAACATTCGAAATCAAAGGTGGCTCGGTACGGGTAGTACCGCAAAGATTCGGGGACTCGGATGTTCTCGTCGTCTAGACGTTCGAACACCGACGGAGTCGAATGGTACACGCCGCCGGGATAGATCCGACGCACACCTCCCGTGCACGTGCGCTCGTGTCGGTTTAGTTTACACGCGTCTTTAAACAAACTCTCGCCGCACTTCCGGCACTTATAGGAATGGCAGTACATTTGAATGTTTTGTATGTACGAAAAGTGTGTCTCGTGAAGATTGAGATACATCGTGTCAGAATAATGGCACAACGATCGACGGACGAGTTCTGCGATCTTCTTTCCGTCGTCGTCATCATCAGACTCGACGAGTTTATAAACGCACACGTTCGTTTGGAAAGTGGTCTCTATGCGATACAGGTCTTCGAGTGTGACTCCGGCAAATTCTTCCATGGGTACATCGTCATCCTGTTTGTACGTCTCGTAAAGTTTCGTAACTCCAGATTCCAAATGACGGACATCACCACCCCGATGAAGAGCTAAGCATCTAAAGAGGCACAAATTATCGTTGTACCTCTTGCCGTTGATGGGTTCTCTTTCCAGACCGATGACGGCTTTGTTCTTCTTGATGTATGTCGGCAGGGAATTCATGTCGACACATCCAATTGGATGGTTTATGATTTTATTAATAAAAAAGTCACATTGGTTACCAACTCGCAAACCCATTGCGAGTCGGGACTCTGACTTAACGCCCACTGCAAGATGTCATTTTGTTTTATACATTCAAGAAACTCATCGAAATCACCACGGTCGGTGATGAGACTGGGTTCGTCCAGGTATCGACCGCAGCAATTGCAGGAGGAATGATAGTACCTATAACATCCTGCGTTTTTGTTTTTCAAAACGTAACTCAAGTTGATTTTGAAAGCATTATACTGCTGATCGAACATACTATTTAAAGGCTCCTGTAAATCGGTCGTGTCTAAACTGGTCAATCTAAAATTTACCCTGGTCTGGAGGACCTCTGGATATGCGTGTCCTAATGGAGGACCAATTGTTGCGGACGACCTCTAACAAATCTGTTGACAGAGCATCGGGTAATGGATATCGATCGGGCGAACCGATGGGATCTTCGCTAATGAAAGGGTGACGGGGTGTAGTATTTTCCCTTTTCGCTCTTTTTGGCAATGGTGGTGAAACGACACATGTCGTTTCATGCCTTTGTAAATGGTACTTTTTTCCGAACACCTTACCACATTTTGAACATATTGATAGTGGCGAAACGGTGGTGGTGGAATTACATGCCGTTCTTATATGGCGAAGTAAATGGTAATTTCTTGCAAACACTTTGTTACATTTTGAACATGTGTATTTCATCGTTGCTAGCGATGCGACGAAATAGATGTGCAAAGATCGGAGTACGATTGTGATACAAACAAAGATAATATATAATATATACTTACAAAACTTGCTACCGTCGCGGCATCTCGAGGTGCTCTGTAGTGTTGAGTCGAAGTGCTCTGTAGAGATCGAAGAACGGTTGTGATGGCAATTGCAGTAGCGTCTCGGTTTATATAGCCTGCCGCTACTGCTGACGTCATACATGTTTTCAGTTATGACTGATATGTACAGAAACTAGCTCAGGCTCCACACCAGGTTTTGATATCATTAAGACCAGGCAGTCAGATTAAGTAGGGATATTAAATTCAATGGCACAAGACGCAGGCATGCGAAATGCAATTTTGGCCAAAAGACGAAATACCTTTTTGCGAGCAAGTCGCTGTCCGCCGAGCAAATAACTATACATGTGAGGCTTGGAGAGGGGTATTTGGTGGCGCCCCCTCTATTATTAAATTTGACAGGTCCATTCAAAGCAGCCCGACCGGTAATCACAAGGTAGCGCAAAGGTGCCGTCCAGTGTTTGCACGTGGCCCGTGATGACAGGTGATTGGCGGAGGGTAACTTTGCGGGACGAGAAGTATTTCAAATTCAGTTGCCGCTTCTGTCTTGTACAGTAAGCAACGTTGCGTTTACGCTCTGCTCAAAAATCCCACCCACCCTCCCTAATAGTGTGTTAACGGTAGGGGTCCAATAGATCAGCTCGTGCACAACGTGTAGGTACATTGCGAAACATTGCTCACAGAAAGTACTTCAAAAAGTTATTTTTGACGCTTTTCCCTGTAGTAGCTTGGTACACGAGGTTTTGCATTATGTGTTTTCCTCCACTGAATGTTCAGTAGTGTACGCAGGGTTTTTAGTGCGGGTACTTTTCGAAGTACATTTGTGTGGCAGTTTGGTCCTGCCTTTCTGTGTCATGTGTTAATAGTTGGCAGTTGTCGTTATATGCGTGTATATATGGCACCTTTACACATTATGTATTGGGTTACAATACATTCATTATGGTTTGTTTATAAATGTTTGTGTGATTAGCCCACTATGTCATGTATCAGCAGTAGGTTTATTCATTATATATGTATATATATGTACAGCACCCTTACTCATTAGGTGTTGCGTTACCTTTAATCGCATTTGATTTGTTACCATTGTTAGTTTACCATTGTTAGGGGTTTAGCCCAATTTTTCATGTATACTATTTTGCTGGGGGGATCGAGTACCCCAGCCTTTCTGTTTGTACATGTATGTGTATGGCTAATCAACTTGGTAATTACGCCCCTACTATGGCACTTGTAACCAATTGTGATTGTCACTCCTATGTAGGGGCTCTTCGGCATTCCATGCCTATGATTACTGTATTAAATAAATGGATTGCCATTTTCTCACTCATACATGTTTTCAGTTATGACTGATATGTACAGAAACTAGTTCAGGCTCCACACCAGTTTTTGATATCATTAAGACCAGGCAGTCAGATTAAGTAGGGATATTAAATTCAATGACACAAGACGCAGGCATGCGAATTGCAGTAGCGTCTCGGTTTATATAGCCTGCCGCTACTGCTGACGGTGCACTTTTTTCTTGGGTTTTTCCTGGTTTGAACCGGTTTGAACCAGTTTGAACCGGTTTGAACCGGTTCTGACGTACGCACGCGCGTAACATGCAGAACAATACCAAATAAGGACATGCATCTGGACATATTTCGCGGGAAAACTGGTTTGACCTTGACCTTTTGACCTATAGATCTCGCGAAAAGTTCTCATATAATGCAACGATGCGATATGCGTCGTATAGCTTACATGCACGGCTACGTTTTTCCCGCTGGATGCACGAACTTTCGTCCGCTAGGTTTCAGTCTGCTAGCTGGGTGAAAAGGTGTGACTTCGTTCGAACGTTCCAGAAAGCGGCGGTGTTTGTTTTGTTGACTTTGACCTTTTGACCTTTTGACCTCGCGGTGTTTTTTGCAGACTCGTGATAATATAGGCGGTACGTAGGTGTCGACGCGAAACGACATACGTCGAAAAGTTCTCGATATAATGGAATGATGCGATATGCTTCGTATAGCTTACATGCACGGCTACGTTTTTCCCGCTGCATGCATGAACATTCGTCCGCTAGGTTTCAGTCTGCTAGCAGGGTGAAAATGCGGGATCGTGTATCTTTTCGTGAGCGTGGAAAATTCCATGACGTCGTTCGAACGTTCCAGAAAAGAAGAAGAAAAAAAAACTACACGAAACCGGTTCGAACCGGTTCTGTACCCAGACACTTCTCGAAAAAGCGTACCATAATCGTCAGTATTAAACCGAACCGCCACTGTCATCAGACAGAATTGGGGTTATTAACACTAACTGGCAATCGTATCAGTACAACAGGTCGGTGACCTTTGACCTTACATTAGGGTTACTAACCCTACAGGGTTCGTATTATGGTTCACTACAGACGACAGAATTAGGGTTATTAACCCTAACCCTAACCGACAATTCTATTCACACTTGATGAGGTGACGTCATAGGACTCTCGACCAATAAGAACGCTCGCCACTGAAATGAAGAGCTGTGACGTCGTAGGTCACGTGACGGCTCTCGACCCATCAGAACCGTCGACATAATTTACCCGTAGCAGCGCCCCTGGTGACCGTATCATCGCAAAACAACATGGCAGCAAAACAAGATGACAGTCTCCATGGAGAGGTCACGTGACATGCAAATGAGGAGCTGTGACGTCATAAGTCACGTGACTGCTCTCGACCCATCAGAACCGTCGACACGTTTGACCCGTAGCGCCCCTGACGACAATATCACCGCAAAAAAAAAATGTCTCGGGGGCGATAATAGGGATGACACGTTGCGCCTTCTGGCGACGGTTTCACCACAAAAGGGTGTCATTTATGCTAATTTATGCAAATTTATGCAAATGAGCTGAACAGTCGAAACTAGGTCACAAACCGTCGACACAATTTACCCGTAGCGCCCCCTGGTGACGGTTTCACTACAAAAGGGTGCAATATATCATAATTTCTGCAAATATAGACGTCATAGGTCACGTGACGGCTCTCGACCAATCAGAATGAATCCATGTGGCGCCCCCGGTGGTGAAACTGCTCTCGACCAATCAGAAAGAGCCCCAAAATCTTACAATTTGAGCGATAATAGGGGATTATACGGTGGCGCCCCTAGCGGCAAAAAGCGCACGACCAATCAGAACGCTCCATTTCAAATTTCGACCAATCAGAATGAGCCCCAAAAGCTTACCAAATTTAAGGATTAAAAAAGACATACTACTCACGTTGCAGCTTGGACAGCTGGAACTACGCCAATGTTCCTTGCTTTCGGTTTTGTCACGTTCTCCCCGTCTGTCACGGCTGCTTTGGTGTCATTTGGCACCAACTACAGCAAACTCCGTTTTGCTGCCATCGAGTTTTAAGAAGTTCATAGCCATCCAGAGCCTGACTATAGCAATGCACCTCTCCATAACGTCATGCGCTGACTGGGGTGTTCCAGGGTTAAAGGTGAACTGCAGTTGGCTCTCTTCTACATACAGGTGAAATTCAATGTCGTGCCTTCGCATGATATCCCCCAGCGGTTGGGTGTATACACAAAAAAGCTTGTGCCCCAGCACAAAGCCCTGAGATACTCCAAAGTATATGGCTGTTGGATGAAGCCCTCTGGATGACGACTGATTGCTTTCTGTTGGTGAGGTATGATAGAGAGGTTTGTCTCTGTGATGCCTAGTCTAGTATGTAGTCTGGGGAGTAGTACTGAATGGTCTACCGTACCAAACGCCATAGACAGATCGAGCACACTTGTTATCAATAGCACGGAGCACATCGTCACTGATCGTGAGGAGCGCTGTTTCAGTATTGTGGTGTTTCTAGTAGGCTGACTGGAGAATCTCATGCAAGCCGTGTTCAGACATATAGTTCTTCAGTCGACTTGGCACCGCACGTCCTACCAGCTTGGAAGCGAATTACATATTCGACACAGGTCGGAAGTTCTTTAGTTGTTCGGTGTCAAGATTGATCATTTTCTACAGAAGGGTGACAAAGGCCTCCTTCAGTGAGTCGGACATATTCCCCGATGATTTGGAACTGTTTACAATATGAATCAGCGCCGGCAATAATGCATCCAGATTGTCTTTCAGAAGCCAGATCGGAAGTTGATCTAAGCTGTATGACTTTGATGGAGATTGTTTGACCAACTTCCTCATCTCAGCTTTTGAGGCAGGGGTGAATTCTGACAAGCTGAAGGTGACGTCGTCGTCATAAGGTGAAACCTGTTTAGGTTGCTGGTGATCTCGTGAATATGACAAATCGCTGCGTATCTTGGTGATCTTGTGTGTGAAGAACTCCACAAACCTGTCCGTCATCTCCACAAGAGTGTCATGGCTGGCGAGGATGCTCTGGGTGCTACAAGACTTTAGCCGATCAATGATTTTGAAAACACCTTTGGGATCAGACTGGGCTTCAACCAAGAATTCAATGAAGTACCGTTTCTTAACATTATCTTTCTGCTTGGCCAGCTCGCGCCGTTTGTCCCTGTAAATCTGCAGAGGCACCGTAAGTCCCCCTTTCCTTGCACTTTATCTATGTTTTCCTGCGTATCATCTTTGCCTCCAGGATGTCTGAAGTGTACCAGGCTGGCTGGGGTAGTATAGCCACCATACCATTTTGGTCTGGAGCTTGTCGAGGAGTTCAGTATTATATCAATCTAACTAAATCATGTACTTAAACCAACAAATGTCAGCGTTTAGAGAGCGTTAATGTAGTGTATCCTGCCTTTGACACGAACCGAAATGCCGACCCATAAGTGATCTGGTGACCCCGCGGGATAACGGGCCAATCAAAATGACAGTATACACACCCTGCCAGGTGTTTGTTAGTTGGCTGGCGTAACCTGATACCATAGACGACAAATTACAAGTACAGATTCAATGGCTATTGTGGCGGCAAATTAAGGGGACATGTGAACATTATAAATGACCATTGTGTTTTTTTAACAATACATACAACGCCAGTGAAAAACCGTTAATTTCAACACAAAACCAAGCATTTGTTGAAATTGTGTTTTTAATTATAACCAGGAAATTATGTTTAAAATATTGTTTGAGAAAAACTACAACACTCACGACGTTGCAATGTTGCGTGTCAACGCGTCTTACGTGCACGCAACGTAATACAGCAGTAAATTACGATTGGTGAAGGGTTTGTGTCAAAAATACACTGCCACTTTAGGCTGTCATTAAACTTTTGCTTAATTCATTCACGGTGGTGGAGCAGACATAATTGGTTTATGTTAACCAAAATCTGCCATAAAGTTACCAGTTACACTGTCATATTTATATGTATGTCATTCATTTCTTTGGGGATTTTCTCAAAACGATTAAACTTCGTTTTTAGTGGCTTTTTTCCACATTTACAAACAATTTTTTTTAACATAAACCAAACCTTGTAACATAACAAAATAAATAAAAAACTCAGTTTTTTTAATCTGGTATATTATATATTATTTCAACTACAATATTTGAAGAAATGGTTAATTTATCTTTAAAACTTCTACTGAAACTAATCAATTCAATACAAGTATATAATAGCCTCCCCAGCTACCATAAAAAGGTGAGACTGAGGGCATTACTGGGAGATTTGTTCCATTAAGAAAACAAGGGAAAAGGTCCAGGAAGAAGCAATTGTCAAAAGAGGCTATTAGAAAAATTACTCACAATCAGATGTTGTGGTGGGTATATAAACACCCTGGAAATGTAGAAGGCTACGCAAACTACAAAGAGGCATTTAAACTAATTACAACTGAAATTAGAAAATCCAAAAGAACCTTTGAAAAAAAATTGGCAGGTAATAAAAAAAATTACAGAAAGATGCTTATGTAAGGAGTAAACAGAAAGTTCGAGATAAGGTCGGACCACTGGAAACAACTAAGTGTACCCCTGTACAAGGCAATTGTTAGACCGCTTTTGGAATATTGTATACAAGCATGGAGGCCATATTGCAATAAGAATATAGACAAGCTAGACAGAATAAAAGTAAGAGCCACTAAAATTATTCCAGAATTGATATACCTTAGTTATGAAAGCCACTTTTAGAATGTGGTTTAATAATACTAGATACCAGAAGACTAAGAGGAGACCAAATATAAGTGATGAAAATGGTGAATGATTATGAGGATATTGATAAGAATATATTCTTCAAACTTAAAGAAGGCAGTAGAACCAGAGGACACAAAGTAGCATTAGTTAAGGAGCCGTGTAGGTTGGACATGAGAAAGTACTCATTCTTGCCGATTGTGATAAATGAATGGAACAAACTGTCAAATGATTGTGTAAATGCTAGTAGTGTAAATATGTTTAAAAATAAAATTTACAGATATCTGATAATGGCGGGCTATATATAAATGATAACATTGTTGGACTCTTAATAAGCCAATGGTTCCCTCGTCCACTCGCCATCTGGAATGTGTATTTTTGGATAGCAATCTTGTTATAACGAGCTTGGTTTGTTGTTATACACGCGGATGTGGAGGAAGCTGTAAAAAGTCAGATATAAGTCACCAATGATGACCTGGTCTCCGTCTTCTGGTTTCAGCCAAGTCTCTGTCGGAAAAGCACATCAAGGTCATAACCGTTGGTATAATACAGAAGTGCTGCGATCTTGTTCTTGACTGATCTTGCGTTTAAGAGGCCACCAGATAGTTTGATGGAAGCAGTGTTTGCGTTGTTAGTTCCGTTTTATGTGTCGATCTTCACTGCAATTAGATTTTTAATACAGACCTTAGATTTCACCCTAAACGATGGCGGGAGGCGAGGGTTAATCAAAACAGCAATTGATCTTTGCTTTGACCTGCCAGCCCTACTACCCCTGCGAGTCCGACCATTGTTGAGGTGTTCAATGTTCAGTGCAAAGTGAAATCCAGTCACAGTGGAACATTCAATAAGCAGTAGTTCAGTCCTATTGTAGGTGATCATACTGGGAAGAATGGCTGCGCTAATTCTGACAAGGCTCTTGTTGTTACGGTCACAGCTGATCGACCACCAGCAATGCAGTGTCGCACAGGTGCACTTCACTGTATATCATCAATATGTACCAAGTCAACACCAGTAGACACAAATCATAATCACCAAAAGTTTCGAAAAACGTCAAAAAGTATAATTTTAGCTCACATTTTCTAGCCGTTGTGACAAATGGCACTTATTGTACATCAATCATGTTCTAATAACATGTCCAATCACTGGGTGGTACCATGTAACTGTAGCTGTTATGGTTTCCTGGGAATATATATATATATAAATATATATATATATATATATATATATATATATATATATATATATATATATATATATATATATATATATATATATATATATATATATATATATATATATATATATATATATATATATATATATATATATATATACTTGCCACATTCCAGGTTAAGTTGACTGCATGCATTCAGCAGGTCAAGCACACACAAAACGAAAATAGTTGTTCAACTACGTAGGCTCGTTATAATTCCTCCATGAGTCATCGTAGTGAGGACGTCCCAACGTTACTGCCAATGTAGCTTCGCTTGCACTTCCTATGTGAACAGAAATACCACGAGACCGACACGCTGAATAATCGACGCCGCTCAACCAAATAACCCCCGTAACCACAGAATACCGTGGCAAATTTCCTTTCGTGTGAATTGCGGAACGTGGGGACTTCCCAGTGTCATTGATCAAATCACCACCGGTAGATATCGTAAAAAAGTGTTCGTAATGTACCGGTAAACATACACTTATCTGCTGATAATAGGCAACTCGGTCGTGATACGTATCAAATAACCAAACACGGTCCCACGTTTGAAGCGGGGGGGGGAGGGGTCACACTAGTCAGTGGGATACGACATGAGTGCATTGACTGACAAGTCTCGTTAGAACAGCGAAAGCTTGTAGTTAGCGTTGTGACGTCATAACACTCCGGTACTATGGCATTGTCCGGCATTGTTGCTCCAAACCTATGCTGTCATACCATGTGAACACATTTTGATGAGAACCATTCTTGTGTAATTTGGTTATCATAGTGTGGAATGTCAGATGAAGACGATGTCGCTATTTGCTGTTGATTGCTCTCGTCTTTGTCTAATACTATGTTTGTTGTTGTCATGTCATATAGACCCGGGAACGTGGTGACATATGACGATTTTTATACAGTTGCCACATTACGATGTCCTGCCTGTTATATATCACTTATTCCGACAAATAATATCTGCATTTTCCAAAATTCATGCCACATATTATTGCCAGATGTGAGCCGAGCGACTTGGCGAGAATGACTAATTGTTTTCTTATCCAATTATCTAAGTAATATTCAACAAATTCGAACACCAGTTGGGAAATATTATTCTTTTATTAGCTATTATGTGTCATCTAGCAAAAGGTAAGTGTGTGTTAATATCGACATTCATTAGTGTTACAACATTAATCGGGCTAATCACATTAAAACGATTTAATGATAATGGAAACAACATATTTTCTTCTGCGACGACAGAATTTTCAATCAAATTATATTAGATATGTTCATACAATATGTATGGAAACGTGTACAATTAAATTATTAATTTCTAGTATATTAGCGTGCATATAAAATGTACAAGTAGTGTACATTGTCAAGTGTTCCCTAAGTTGCATCTTGGGAAATCTTGAGGAGAACACGGGATTGAATTTGGTGGATTTTATATTTGTCTAAAGCGTGGAATATTGATCGGATAAGTATTATTATTGCGTGTATATTAAACTTAAACATACAAGAGTCCTTGTTTAGTCAATAGTTACTGTTAAAATTTAGCTATAGGAGTAATTTAGGGTAGTTTATATCGTAGGTCTCCGAGGACTCGGTAGCGCGAGCGATAATTAAGGATTGTTGTTTTCAGTTGATTGGGTACATAATACGAGACGTAATATTATTGTAAATAATTTAGTACATATTAAATATTGAAAGCCTAAATATTTTGTTTTAGCAACATTTATTGTTAAAAGTTAGCCGTAGGTAGTAATTCAGTGTTATTTAAATAACGTCACTGAAATTTCGTTAGCGCGAGCGATATTACGTTTTGTTAGTCAGCTGTTACCTAGAAAGTAAGTTGCAAGGCAGTAGCTGTAAATTTAATTAAGACATAAGTAACATACTATAAAGTGTGTATTACAACACAAAAACAGTCTTTGTGAAGACTACCTAGTATAAATTGATTATAAACGGATTATAAACAAATACAAATTTAATTTCTAACATGGCGCCGTGCAAACGCCAGGTAAAGGCAAAACGTAATTTGGTATGTTCTAGCTGCGATAGCTGGGTAGACTTTGCAAAGTCCGGGTGTGTAAATTCGTGGGCGGAGGTGCAGGCGGATGATTTCCATTTCGTGTGTAGGGGGTGTACTACAGTGAGATATCTGCAGGAGCAGGTGATTGAGCTAAGGCGTATGATTTTGATGATGACAGGGCAGGGTGAGACAGAAGTGAACAGAGGTGGTGAGAATGGTGAGAGCAGAGGTGGTGAGACCGAGGAGAGCAGAGGTGGTGAGACCGAGGTGAGCAGAGGTGGTGAGACCGAGGAGAGCAGAGGTGGTGAGACCGAGGAGAACAAGGAGAGCAGTGGCAATGTGAGGGAGAAAGCTGGTAAGAAGAAGAAAGATGACAGAAGGCAAAGAATGCAACAAAGAGAGGTAAGCGGGTGAGTGGAGAGGGATTGCCAGGTGGTAAGACGGTAAAGGTTGATGATAGGAGAGAAAGGGGGCATACTAGTAGTGTGCAACAGGAAAGGAGCTTTGCCGATGTAGTATCACAGGGGAAAGCGAGGAAAGCTCGGGTATTTATGGGGGATTCCATCATTAGGAAAGTGGATAAAATTGTAAATAGAGGAGATGACATAACAGTATGCCTACCAGGGGCAAAAGTAGAGGATATAGCAGAGAAGGCAGGACAGGTCATGGGTGGTGGCACGGGAGGTGCTGTTCTCGTGCATGTGGGAACGAACAATGCAGATAAGGAGGGAACGTCAGCCATCATTGGTAAGTACAGGAGGTTGATCAAGACACTCAAAGAGGCACGAGTTGGGCAGATCGTATTGTCGGGGATATTACCAATAATGGGAGGCAGGGGTGAGGAATATAGGAACTGTAGAAGGATGGCGATCAACACACAGGTACAGAAGGTATGTATGGAGGAGGGAGTAGGCTTCGTAGACATGTGGTTAAACTTTGTGGGAAGAGGTGACTTTTTCATGAGAGATGGACTTCATCTGACAGGGAAGGGCGCTGCAGTTCTTGCGTGTGAGTTTGTTAGAGTTGTCGACGAGGGCACAGGTACCATAGATTATTTAAACTAGATGCGCAGGGGGAACTGACAGAGAAAACTCAAAGGAGTACTACTACAAATACACATCCAAAGAAATGTTCACCAATAATTTCAGACAATGAACTTAAATGTGTATGCTTAAATGCCAGGAGCATAGTAAATAAAAAAGTGAGTTAGACATTATGGTAGCAGATATTGATCCTCATGTAATAGGCATCACAGAATCATGGGCAAATGAAGATATAGTAGATGCTGAGTTAGCACTGACAGGCTATGTAATGTTTAGGAAGGATAGACGAGAAAGAAGGGAGGTGGAGTAATTTTGTATATTAAAGAATCTATCCAAGCATATGAAATTACTCTGAAAAGTGAAGCAGATAGTGTGGAAGCAATTTGGTGTAACATAGTTACCAGGAACTCAACATTAACAATAGGAGTAGTTTATCGTAGTCCTAACATAGGAGAAGAGGAAGATGTAAAATTACAAAAGGCAATAAGGGAGGTGAGCAAGGGAGAATGTGTTATAATGGGTGATTTTAACCATGGCCATATACAATGGGAATCATTAGAGAGTGCTGGAGGGGACGACCATCAGTTTCTACTTCTAACACAGGATTGTTTCCTTACTCAACATGTCTTGGAACCAACCAGAGGTGGGAATGTGTTAGATTTAATTTTGTCTTCTCAAAATGAATTAGTTGACAATGTTAAAGTACACGAACCTTTGGGTTCAAGTGACCATAACCAAATCCATTTTAATATAAAAGTAAAAACAGGGAATACATATAAAAAACAATGGAGGAGGAACTTCAACAAAGGCAGATATAAAGTGATGAGAACATATCTAGCAAATATAGATTGGAATAATTTGCTGAAGAACAAGACAGCAACAGAATGCTGGACTTGTTTAAAATATGAGATTGAGGGCATTATTGAGAAATGTATTCCATTAAGAAAACAAGGGAAAAGATCCAGGAAAAAACACCTGTCAAAAGAAGCTATTAGAAAAATTGCTCACAAACAGATGCTGTGGAAGGTCTATAAACACACTGGAAATGTAGAAGACTACACCAACTACAAAGAGGCACTTAACCTAGCTACTACTGAAATTAGAAAATCTAAAAGAACCTTTGAACAAAAATTGGCAGGTAATATAAAAATGACAGCAAGAGTTTCTATGCTTATGTAAGGAGTAAACAGAAAGTTCGAGATAAGGTCGGACCACTGGAAAGCAACAGTGAAAACATAATTTCAGATGGGTTCCAAATGGCAGAGGTCCTGAATGAGTATTTCAGCTCAGTTTTTACCACAGAAGATATCAGCTCACTTCCAGTTCCATTAACTAAATTTGAGGGCAATACATCAGAATATTTAGGGCAGTTATTTGTAACTCCTGAAATGATAGCAAAGAAAATTAAGAAGATGAAAGATAATAAATCACCTGGAGTTGATGGGATACCACCAAAACTGCTAAAGGAAATTGTTGATCAAATTAGTACACCACTTGCAAACTTATTTAACTTGTCACTAGAAGAAGGAATAGTTCCTTCAGAATGGAAAGAAGCAAACATTACGCCGCTGTTTAAGAAGGGATCGAGGAAGAAGCCAGAAAATTACAGACCAGTGAGTTTAACATCAGTTGTATGTAAATTACTTGAAACATTAATTAGAGACCACATGGTGGAATTCCTCATAAAACATAAATTAATAAATACATCTCAACATGGATTCCTAAAAGCAAGGTCATGTCTAACCAATCTCTTATGTTTTTAGAAGAAATTACAAAGTGGGTAGATGACGGGTCACCAGTGGATGTTGTCTACTTAGATTTTCAGAAAGCTTTCGATAAAGTGCCACATCAAAGATTGTTACTTAAACTAAAAGCCCATGGTATAGGCAATGATGTAATCAACTGGATAGAAAAGTGGCTTACACACAGAAGACAGAGAGTAATAGTAGATGGTAAGATTTCAAACTGGAAATCTGTTTTGAGTGGGGTACCACAGGGATCAGTGTTAGGCCCTATACTGTTTTTAATATATATAAATGATTTGGAGGATGACATATCTAGCAAAGTACTCAAATTTGCAGATGACACAAAGGTATTCAGAAAGGTTACTAATGATACAGATAAACAAAGTTTACAGGATGATCTAGAAAAATTAGTTAAATGGTCAGAAAAATGGCAAATGTTATTCAATTTTGGGAAGTGTAAATGTATACACATAGGACATGGAAATATGGACGAGGAATATAAAATGGGGGATGCTGTACTAGGTAGAACCACACAAGAAAAGGATTTAGGAGTAATATTTAATGCTGACATGAAAGTTTCAGAGCAATGTGGGATTGCTGCTTCGAAAGGAAATCAAATTCTAGGCCTAATTAGGAGAACTATCACGTATAAGGAGAAACATCTAATTGTACCCCTGTACAAAGCAATAGTTAGACCACATTTGGAATATTGTATTCAAGCATGGAGGCCATATCGTAAAAAAGACATAGATAAGCTAGAAAGAATACAACGAAGAGCAACTAAGATGATTCCAGAATTAAGAGACCTTAGTTACGAAAGTCGCTTATTACAATGTGGTTTGACAACACTAGAGACCAGGAGACTAAGAGGAGACCAAATAGAAGTGTTTAAAATAGTGAACGGTTATGAGGATGTTGATAGGAATATGTTCTTCAAACTTAAAGAAGGCAGTAGAACCAGAGGACACAAAGCAGCATTAGTTAAGGAGCAGTGTAGGTTGGACATGAGAAAGTACTCATTCTCACAGAGGGTGATAAATGAATGGAACAAACTGCCAAACGATTGTGTTAATGCTAGTAGTGTGAATATGTTTAAAAATAGAATTGACAGATATCTGATAAGGGCGGGCTACACATAGATGAGAAAATTGTTGGACTCTCGATAAGCCAATGGCTTCCTTGTCCACTTGCCATCTAGAACTTGTTCGAGATGGCAATCTTGTTAAATCTTGTTAAATCTTGTTAATCGCAAAAACAATAATCGTGAATATCCGATCACGGCGCATGTACGTGACGGTAAACCTTTGAGCAATACAAATGTACGTAGATAATGTCGACATTGCACAGATAATAAGGCAACCTCGTCTGTGCATACCCAAGACCTGCGAGGTTTACGTAGGGTAGATTGTAATATCCCTGCTCCATTCTGAAGCACAATCACCACATGGGAAAGTAGGTCAGGCATGACGGGGTAACACATTCACCGCATGGGAAAGTAGGTCAGGCATGACGGGATAACACATTCACCACTTGGGAAAGTATGTCAGGCATGACGGATAACACATTCACCACATGGTAAAGTAGGTCAAGCATGACGGGATAACACATCGTTAGCAGACATATTTCGCCATTTTTATCTTGTTGTGCTCTTCTGAGAATCATATACGTTTGTGTAGACCATCACCACTTGCTATGCTAAATATAGCTACGGGATGTTATGTTCTTAAGCGCAACGCCTAATAGCTGAATATAACGGTAGAAACTAACGCTGTGTTTGTGGCACATTCAACCAAGACTAATTAAACGTAATCGAAACACAAACACCTTTTATCAACGCATAATTATGTATGTTGCAATGCCTATGTATGTGTATACGTATACATGTGTCCGCGCCACGCACGTACGCACACACGCACGCATATATGCACACATGTATGTATGTATGTATGTATGTTATAATACGATGATAATGCCTCCGTGTCTTGTCAAAGCTAGTAATGAAATGTGTTTACTTTATTCGTTATGCATATATGTATGTACGTACGTACGTATGTATGTATGTATGTATGTATGTATGTATGTATGTATGTAGGTAGGTATGTATGCATGCATGCATACATGTATGTATGTATGTATGTATGTATGTATGTATGTATGTATGTATGTATGTAAGTAGGCATGTATGTTTTACATCAGGGATGGGCGCAATACTTAATAATTACGATACATCTGAAACGCAATTCATTGCTCTCTTTTCCTGATCTAATGTTGACATACGCATTGTCGACAGCGAGCTGCTTAGGTTCAGCAATGCTATTCGTTTTCATCATAGTAATGTACGAGTGACTCGTTGTGGTCATTCTCCTCCAGGCCATCCTTGACCTTGTATTCGTCGACACTCTTTGGGATCGCGGGTTTTGCTTCTTCTTCTTGTCCTGGCTGCAACTGTGGATAACACTTTATGATTACTTGCATATTGTTTTTTGCATATTCTTTGCATATACCTTCTTAAAATTGAAAATCATTGAAAGTCATGTACATTTATGTTGTACGGTACGAATGTTGAGAATAATTACATTGATAACAGTTGATGATAATATATTGTTGTGTGTCACTAATGTGACCCATGTATGTAGTATCGTATAATAAAATGAGGATATCTAGGTTTGACAGATCGGTTTTTGGTAAGTTTTGTTAACATACCAGTGACAACTCGTTCGATAGAAACCATGATCTTGCAAGCATACTTACTTCAGGAGTAGGGGTAGAACGCTTTCTCCAGATCACAATCACCACAGCCACAATGACTAGGAAGCCGACTATGCTACTGATAACAGCCCCTGCTACTGCTGCTGTTGGACCTTTGGAATGCTCAGCACCTATAGTAAAACAAAGTAGTGCAGGTCATGAATTATACTTCAATGTAATATTAATATTTTATTTGTTGTGATCAACGACACGCCATTTATAATGAGTAACACTATCGTGTAGTCCACGTAGTAAATACGGCTGCTGCTTTATAACTGCAGCTGCTGCTGCTGCTGCTGCTCTTGTTATTGTTGTTGCTACTGCTGTTGCTACTGCAGCAACTGCTACTGTTACTGCTGCTACTGCTGCTACTGCTGCTCTTGCTGCTGCTACTCTTGCTAATGCTTCTACTGCTGCTGCTGCTGTTACAGCTGGTGCTGTTGTTATTGCTGCAGTTGCTGTTACTGCTGCTAATGTTGCTGTTGCTACTGCTGCTGTTGTATTGAATAGCAGCTTAGTAACAATTAAACTCAATTTAATAAAAAAAATATTTATAGATCAGAAGTAGGACAACAGTCTATGTGAACACATCGTACACATCTTCCAGATTTATGATGATGCAATACAATCCACAACACGTTGTGGCTAACTAAGTCATGCTAGTTGTAGATGTAGAGGTAGTTGTGATAGCTATTGGAGAAAACAATACATAGGAATTAGAAGCAACAAGTTATTGCGGAAGCTTGCTTAAAACACGTGTCACCCATATTGTAAAGTGTGTTCATGCATTATTGGGATGCACGTTGCATGGGTATATTTTTATGGTAAACCGCAAAGATGTGCCACTTGAGAAGTTACATATACATTTGTCTTACGTTAATTTGCATATACGCAACTGCCTATATCAATTATAGTGTATACTTTCCCAAGAGGTAAGTTGAATGTTCCTTTGAGTTTGGAGTCAGTGGCACATCACAACGTGGACATCACAACGTGGACATCACAACGTGGACATCACAACGTGGACATCACAACGTGGACATATACTGAGTACTGCAATATGTCAACAATAATGGGAGAGTGCAGCAGTGGAGCTGTCGTGGAGTAACTGTACCATCAACCAATTAATCGTAGGCAGTAGCAATGCCAATATAGAGCAAAAATTGTACAATCACGGAATTTATATTTAGGTACGCAACATACATACAACTGTACAAAACAGCTGCGACATACAAACATGTTTCAGTGGCAGTTGGATTGTTGCACCAAGTTGGCGTTGTCAGTGTGATAATCACGGTTATGTTTGCCGTCATCCTGAATCATATGTATTTGGTGACGTCGTGTATGAGTATGTACGTAAATTTTCATTCATTTTCCCACAGTTTTAATACAAGTATTCGCTTTATATTCAATCATAAAAAAGTAATTTCTAATATATGCTTCTACAGCAGTGAACAGTTTTGGTGAAGTGGTGTCAAATTTCTTGACTACTCCGTTTATCGTTACGGATTTGTTTCTTCATGCAGCACACCCGATGCGTTGGCAACTGTTTCTATTGGTTTTATGAACGTTGTATTTTTGCATAGTTGATCATTCTAAACATAAATTAAGCAAAATGTCTTCGATCTACTTGCCATCACATGTCGGTGGTGCGCTGCTCCAGAAACCAGATGTTGAGGTATTTTCGTTACGTTCGCAGGTGATTTTGTCTTCACCGATCATGTCATATCCTGGTTCACAGGCGAAAGTACACGACGCTCCGTATGCGAGGCCTTGGGGACAAGACATGGTCTTCACCTTTCGTGGCCACTGGACCGAGAGACATGTAGTCTCTGAAAACATTCCAGCAGTTGGTAAATGGAACATACACAAGTAGTTGCATCCATAACAGTGCTATTAGACAATCTTAACACGAAGGTGAAGGTGGCGACGAGTCTAGAGGCAGTCAAGCCCTTAGTAGTTATTTAGCGATGCATATGGAACAGCCCATATAATTTTAAGAAAATGTTTTCACTATAAATCGATGGTGGAATATAACCGCGTATGCCGCGTGTTGTGTGTTTTACTTACTTGCTTCAATTCCAGCAGTATGTTGGTATCGAGAGTTTCATCCATAAACAAGTTATTAATTCTTAGAAATGTATCAGACAATGCAAGCGAACGAAAGATAGATAAGTGTTACATATTCATTCTAATATGAAATACCGAAATATTGTCAATATTTTCTATATCAGCAAATGATTTACTTAACAAGAAGTAAAGGAGCAGATGACAATAGGCCTATGTTCGTATTTGTTTATCTTATATCTTTGTTATCAGTAGAGAATGCAGAGCATGTGTAATTACAGAAATTATAGAAACAATATATGTACATACACGAATGAATGAATGGATGAATGGACGAATGAATGAATGATTGGATGAATGGACCAATGGAGAACGAACGAACGAACGAACGAACGAACGAACGAACGAACGAACGAACCATCGAACGAACGAACGAACGAATGAACCTGATAAAATGCCACCTACTTCCGACCGTAACTGTAAACCTGCACGGAATGGTGTCGTTGTGTGCCGCGTCCTGGGCTGTGTACTCTATCTCATGTAGGCCCTGCGTGAACCGTGACCCCGGGGCCAGGCCTTTGGACAGACGTGGTGTGACAGAGCTGTCTACATTGTTAGTTACGACAGGAATCGGCCACGTTACGACAGTCGAGTTCTGGCCTCGGTCAGCGTTCACCTTCACGGCGGATGGGCATGTCTTGAACTCTGGAGATATTTTGACTGAAAACATACGTTATTTCACTGAAAATATGATGTGTAAATTAGGTTGGCATTTTAGATTTGTTTCTGAACACATCAACACAAATGTTTACAGATACACAAATACACGCGCTCGCGCATGCACACATGCTCGTGTGTGCATGCGTGCGTGCGTGCGTTCGTTCGTTTTTTCGGTGCAGTGAATAGACAATTCGATCTAGGACAGTTTCGGTTCGGTGAGTGTTTGGTTCAATACCATATTCACGCACCTTCACATCCAGACAAGGTCCCAGACCACGTTTGGTCGTCACTGCAAGTGATGCTCCGTGTGCCACTTCGAGACAGACGATATCCTTCCTTACACTCCGTGATACATGTTGAACGATAGCTCCACATATCAGAGCATCCAATATTGGCATTGAGAGGGGGGTTTACTTGGGGGCACTTGTTATCTGTAACGAATTGTTAAATATACGAACACATGTTATTTCCATGCAATCTTAACGTTCTCCGAGTGCATGCACGCAAGTTAAAAGTAAAATGTGTTTTGTTATAGGGCACGATATCCACACAGTTGGATAAGCTGACTTCATTATTCATTCGAACTGATGGTGATTCTTAGCTGATCCAACCACGACTCAGCAATGAGTCCACGCTGACTCTGCTTTGAACACATGCATACGGTAAAGCTACGTTCTTATATAGTGCGGTACTGCTTAATGCGCTTTACACTTCACCTGCTGGCAGACTTGTTCATTTCAACACCAACTCGATTTATCTGGGAATTATTCAGGCACGCAACAGTTACCGCGCGATTCAGTATAGAGACATTATGCTTTCACGGTGGAGCTCATATGGCCTCATTGCGTTTTCACTGTGGGTTCTCAGGTTATTTAATCTTCGAAACGGCAGCAAGAACATTCGAAACCAGGTTCTCTCGATCGAGAGTCCGAAATTCTAACCACAGCGCCACCGCGCTCCACAGACACACGGTGCGTCTACAAACAGTGCACGGTGACTCTACAATTATTTATCAGTAGTTCTAGGATGAGCATACAGTGAATCTACTATGGACCGGTAGTGACTATTGCAATGATACCACAATTATTACACAGTGATTCTGCAATGAGTATGTAGTGGATGTACTATGAGCCCACGATGACTATGCAATATGCAATGAGGCCACACGGCCTCCACCGTGAAAGCATAGTTTCTCTATACTGAATCCAGAGTGATTCAACAATGGACCGTTTCGGTTTGGTTAGTGTTTGGTTCAATACCATATTCACGTACCTTCGCATCCAGACAAGGTCCCAGACCATGTCTGGTCGCCGTTACAAGTGATGCTCCGTGTGCCACTTGGAGACAGACGATATCCTTCCTTACACACCGTGATACACGTTGAACGATAGTTCCACATATCAGAGCATTCTATCTTGGCATTGAGAGGGGGGTTTACTTGGGAGCACTTGTTCTCTGCAATGAATTGTTAGATATACAAAAACATGTTGTTTCCATGCAATCTTAACATTTTCATTGTGCATGCACGAATGCTAAAAGTAAAATGTGTTTCGTTATAGGGCACGATATCCACCAGTTGGATAGGTGGAAACGATTCACGCCTGATAAACTGCCTTCATTATTCATTCGAACTGATTATGATTCTCAGCTGATCCAAACACGACCCAGCAATGAGTCCACGCTGACTCTGCTGTGAACCCATGCACACGGTAAAGCTACGTTCCGATATAGCGTGGTATTCAGTCTCGGGACTGCTGAAAGCGCTTTACACTTCACCCCCTGGCAGACCTGTTCATTTCAACACCAACTCAATTTATCTGGGAATTATTCAGCCACGCAACAGTTACCGCGCGATTCAGTATAGAGACACTTTCACGGTGGAGCTCGTGTGGCCTCTTTGCGTTGTCCTTGTTCGTTTTCAGGATATTCAATCTTCGAACCGGCAGCAAGAGGAGGAACAACCGCCTTCTCTCGAATGAGAGTCATCAAGAGGAGGAACAACCACCTTCTCTCGACTGAGAGTCCGACATTCTAATCACAACGCCACCGCGCTCAACATACATAGGGCGAATCTACAAACAGTGTAAGTGACTCTAAGACCAGTCCACGGTGACTTTAACACCAGTCCACGGTGACTCTAAGACCAGTCCACGGTGACTCTAAGACCAATCTACGGTGACTCTAAGACCAGTCCACGGTGACTCTCAGACCAGTCCACGGTGACTCTACAATGATTTATCAGTAGCTCTAGGATGAGCCAACAGTGCATCTACTATGGACTGGCGATGACTGTTGCAGTGATACCACAATTATTACACAGTGATTCTGCAATGATTCCATAGTGGATGTACTATGGACTGGCAGTGACTATTGCAATGGTACCATAATGATTACACAGTGATTCTGCAATGATTCCGTTGTGGATGTACTATGAACCCTCGATGGCTATGTAATATGCAATTCATTGACTGTATAATGAGCCAACAATAATTCAATAATGATCCCACAGTGACTCTACAAAGCTCCAACAGTAACTAAACAATGACCCCGCGGTGAGTCTAGAATGAGTACACGGTGACTCTACAGTGAGTTGTAACGACTCACTTGAGCATGTCACTTCCTCTCCCGTCCATTGGCCATTTCGCTGACAGATCTTCGCCGGATCGCCAGTCATCTTGTAACCTTCATCACACGAAGCAGTACAGGTTGTACCGTACGTGTGCCCCATATGACATCTGCTGTTGGTGTTGCACTCGATGTGTCCATGTCTGGGACGCCGAGGTTGTTCGCAACGAACAACTGTCCAATAGAACAAATACTGTGAACACGTTTACCTCACATGGAAATGATTTAGAAGATTCCCAAAATATCACACACACGCACACGCACACGCACACGCACACGCACACGCACACGCACACGCACACGCACACGCACACGCACACGCACACGCACACGCACACGCACACGCACACGCACACGCACACGCACACGCACACGCACACGCACACGCACACGCACACATAGAATAGCAAACGATGGCGAAATAAGCCATCTTGGGATATTGCATTCCTATAATTACTTAGGAATGCGGTGATGTTTTGTATGCATATATACAATTGTTTGCCCTATTAAGAGTTGGAGATTAGTTTCATTTTCATCGCAGAGCAAATCGATATTGAAGTCAGTGCAGGCGTCTACGAAGTATTGCGTAAATATTGAGGTCAACAGAGGGTTGGAATATACATTTTCAAACAATTGCTTTTCTACCGTTATATGCACGTTAACAGACGTTTGTTAAAATGTTCCTACGGAGAACTCCATATCCACAACGTTCAGAAAAACACCGACACTTCAATATATTATACCTTCATCACATTTGCTATGGTTAAGCCTACCTTCGACTTCGAAAACAAACGAGCAGGTACTTGTGAGGCCACTGTTGTCTGTCGCCACATAGACCACTGTGTGTCGACCTTCTCTGAACTTACTGCCTGATGTCGCGACGGAGGGGCGAGTTTGTAGTATACTGTTGAAGTTTTGCATTGAACATGTGCATTATTAATTACACAGAGACAATGGGTTACGCGCATTGTAGTTACAACACAGTCTGTATAAACGTATACACCTATTTGCCTAAGTTCTGGTGGTACCATATCATTGTCTCACAGTGCCAGCCATGGCGATATAAAAGATGACCAGGGGTTCATTTCAACACCTGAGTTCAAATTTCTAATTATACGCATCTAAGAAGATGAGGCAAAAACTGAACGAATCGTCTGCTAGCTGCTGCGTTACCTCTTGACGCGCTTTCTGTCTGATGTAGAAGCATCACGCCAACTGACATGGGCGTCACATCTTCCTTCGTCTGCAATGATAGTAGTAGATGTCGGCGGGTAGCACTTGATCACTGGAGGGGTTGAGTCAGGCTCACTGTGTTCCCAGCTGCCACCTGGACATCATACAGTACATTTCGTATTATATTCGCTGATAGTGGGCATTTCACTGGTCCTGCTTTTCTCCAAAGCCACTACAAATGCTTGAACGATTATTCAAGGGATTCACAATTATCACGTTGTGTGATATGTGTCAGTGATACAAAGGTTAGCTTTAATACCTTAACACAAAATATGCCATTGCAGGTCAGCCTAAGCGGAAGAGATGCTACTGGTCATCGTAGCTGAATATAAATCAATATATATTTTTAAACAATCAATTGAATTAACATGATGGGAGGGTATGTTGCTTAAAGTGTTGTACATATATTACACAAAATCAATATGTAATGTAAACTATAAAATAAAACTGTGATGTAAACCAAGCTGCTGGGATTATTATCAATTTGATTATGTCAAGGCAACATTAATCATGTCTCCTATTACCCATGGTCTACATGTTGTATTGCCAACATCATTGCCAACATGTGCTAAATGTTTGATTATGTCAAGGCAACATTAATCATGTCTCCTATTACCCATGGTCTACATGTTGTATTGCCAACATGTGCTAAATGTTTGATTATGTCAAGGCAACATTAATCATGTCTCCTATTACCCATGGTCTACATGTTGTATTGCCAACATGTGCTAAATGTATTAGCTTACATCAACTTGAAACATGCGGTAATCGTGACGTATCTTTCAAGTCATAACTTGTAACACATGACGGCATTACGTTTTACGTTTTTGCCCAAACGGACAGACAAACGACGGGTTAGATGACATTTGGGTTACAACGAAGAAAACATTTACAGCGCGTATTTCAACATTGATCGACACCACCCTGCTTTTTATTTGAATTGACAATAAGATATAAACTCACCATCGTCGCACCGATTCAACTGTAGGATATCATCAACGATAAAGCAATTGAACTTTTTAATGAAGTCTTCAAAACTGCCTCTCTTGACTACCCGTTTTACTTGTGTCTGTGTTCCTCTTGTATCTAAAACACAACCCTGGCTGTAGAACGGCAGCAATCCACGTAGTAATCACGGGATTCACAAGTAATGATTGTGGTTATTACAGTACTATGTAACACTCAGTATTAGACTGATATATTATAGCAAAGGTTATTGTAATAGAAATTACATTACGATTAGGAAGCAAATAAAACTCACATTTAAAGTATGGCTTTGGAGATTTATTAAATATATTTATATATGATTGATATTATTTAAATATAATTTTAAAAATGCTTTTACAAATTAAGTCACAAAGTAATGCCAAATGATTGTCAAATGTTGCCAATACCAATGGTGTGTGTTCGTGCGTGCGTGTGAGAGCGCACGTGCGCGCGTATTCTGAATGTGTGTATAAATGTATTAAGCACGATACTTGTGCTACCCACCTTGTGACGGACGATGGCAGTTCAACCTTGGCCCAACCCAATAGCCCCCATCGACACATTGACGGTGTACCATTCCCAGGTCAGCGGCACATCTGCATCACGCAATGGTCACTTTGTGAACAAATTACATTCGTCACAAAGTTCCAAAATATTGTTTTCAATAAACGAGGCGTACCCTCCACCAAAGATAACTTCCAGCGTTTATATTTGTATACAATGTTTACTCACACAAGTCTCGTCACAAAAATATTAATTACCACCAGGGGTCAATCGAGGCCTATTCCGCCTGCAATGCCATGCCTTGTTGCTGACAGGATCTAACCATTACATTAGCACATTAAATATTTTGGAAGTTGTGTTTTGTTTGCGGTATAACCTACTGGCCTGACAGAATGCGAAAACGATACTAGGCAGTGTTTGATGCCCAAAGAAAGCATACCCGTTATTGATTATTTCTGTGACAAGATTGTTTGGAATAACCATTGTAAGCAATAGTAGCAACTCTTTTGTTTGATGTGTTTTTACATTATTTCCTACAGCAAATATTACCTGAAAACTATTAAAACTATGTGAACGGCGTATGAATGGTTTAGTGAATATGAACGTGAATGGCTTGGAGATTGTGAATGTGAATGGCATAGTAGTGGATTATGCAATTTCCGTAGTTGCGAATATGTACACGTGATATATTAATTTACGTCACGCCGCAATACTACATTCTGCAGTTTAACAAATGGTGATAGTGTTTACAATGTCAATAAGTCACAGGTTGTGTTGTGACTGTTAGTTCATGATGCTATGCTCTGCCATACATCATATTATATAGGGGTTTAGCTTGAATAAAGAACACAGTCCATAATACCGGAACAACCGTTGACTTGATAACGTGATATTCATAAAGGTACATTGTATCACATTGTCTTACCTGACGGTGCACCGTGTTCCAGGTGATACGCTATCATATCCATTATCCAGACTGTTTGTCGCAGGCGAACAATTGACGATGAGGAAATCTTCCCTCAAAGTAGACAGATGACATCCGGTCTCTTCCACTTCTTGTTCGACGGTTTGCTGTAATAGGTCAGTGCGAATAATATTTCAGTATTGTTCTATTGTTGTCTCCCAAATTTTGGATAAACATTAAAGAAGAAATACATGTACCAAAATCATAAAACGTACACATTTCCAGATAAATTGATTATGTTTTTAAGTGTAATAAAAACTGTAGTTTCTATGTTAAAATAGTTGAACAAGTGTAATTAATATATATTCACATTATCAATAAGTCTAATTTCTTGGGCAACGTTGTTTATGACTATCAAAACTCCATCTTGAGATAAACCACTTCTTAAAAGTGTTTCAATAATATTGTAATTGTCAGTGCTGCCTTATTGTTCACGTTGTCATCGATGTCTCTTTCATCAACATAACACTGTTATTGTTAGTGCTGTCTAAATGTTCATGTTGTCATCGAGGTATTTTTCGTCAACATAACCCCCCCGTCGTCTAGCTACACAGCATATTTTTGTGGAATTGTTAATATTTTAATTAGCAGGTAATATTATTATAGATAACGCATGACTGTCTTGTGTTATAAAAGCAACTAATACCGATACCTGAGTGTAGGGAATACAGTTTCCTTTTGTTGCAAATACCACGATCAGTGCGCTTAGCCACGCCGGCGCCATTTTGAGAATGTATCTGAAACGCAATTAACGATTGTGTAATAGTAGAATTTGAATGGAAATAATATAGAAACAATGTACATAATATGTTCCGTATGTTTTATTATTCTGCTTCAACTCTATATAACATATATTTATTTATATACTGTTAAATGCCAACTTGCTTACAATGCCGACTGATTCTAATAAAAACGCTGATGCAAAAAATGCAAAAAACAGGCAGTCGCTATTTTCTGTGTGGTTCCAATGCGAACGATACACGCCGTTGAACAATCACCGGATTTTAGATAATATGCTTACATCATTAACATATCTCCTGTTCAAAATATGCAGATGCTGACCAGTTGAACAGAGATATTAATAATCGGATTGTCAGAGCCAGTTTCCTGTGGCAAATCTTATTCAACGTGCCCCATAGGCAGTACGGCCTCCTACAGATCTAGTCATATAAAGGGGAAACAAACTACCAACTGTAAGCATTTGTTAATAATGAAAAAATGTCGCTATACATTGATGCTGAGTGTTCTAATATAATCCAAAAGAACGTTTGACAAAAATTATAGCAAGAATGTATATGCATGTGTGTGTACTGGTCTGCATCAAATTCAAGCTACTTAATAGAATATGCCGTTTTCACAAAAATCTGAAGAAACATTTTGAGCAAGAGATCGATATACCAATTCACTAACAGCTACTTCATCAATTCAATGCAAACACATTATTAGAAAAGTTGTTTTGAGTGAAAAACTTGCAAATATTTAATGTACGAACCATATATTTATATATATATATATATATATATATATATATATATATATATATATATATATATATATATATATATATATATATATATAAATAAATATATATATATATATATATATATATATATCAAATAATTTTAAATCCTCTCGGTCACCCCGTGAAAAGGCTTATTGGGTCATGCTTTGTGCACACAAAATGCAACAGTTTGTAGCGACATCTAGTGACTGCGGACGGTATCCGTGACCTCACGACAGGAAGGCCAATCTCGCAACGCAATGTCGGAATCCTCTGATTCTTCAAGTGATGGGACTATTTCCTATTTAGAAGATGTTGATAGTGACATTGGGGAATTTTATGCAGACGCCGAGCCACCGACAGGTCCACAACCCTATATGCGTGAGCCAGAGGCTGCCTTCCCTTGCTATCCTTTCCCTAATAAGTGCTATAAGTGTCCCTCATAGCATTAGTTGAGAACTTAACCATATATGCAATGTAGGGCCTTGTCTACATGCCACGTTATTAAGTCCATGCTTGTTTCTACAATGTTGAGCAATTTGTAACTGCACGGTGGCACTGAATACGTTTTGATGTGACGTACACTACAGCTGTGTTGACAGTGGCGTCGCTGCATGCACAATGACGCTCACTATCGTGATAAACGTTGCAACAAAAACGAATATGTATGTAGAAAGACAAAATGCAGTTCCTAATAAAACCAAATGTAACACATTGTAATAAAATCATGACATTAATCAAGATTGGCGAGAAGTGTCCCCACTGCTGTCTTTGATGTGAAACGTAGATGAGACAATATCACTTCCCCACGGGAAGCGAAAAAGGAAACACAAGAACAGAACATTGATTGTGGGTACACATAGGCTTGGTGGTGCCATTGTATATATGTAATCTTATCTGGTTTGATCATAGTATGTGGTTGCAGGTTTTTCATAGTGTAGTGTGACATACTTGTCCACCTTAAATTCACCAGTGGTTGTGAATGTGCTGCTGCTGAGTTGAGATATGGTGTGTGTTGTATTGGCTTAGTGAAGGCTAAAATCCTTGTTGTGGTCCACGGACCACACCGTTGGTTGTGCAGGTGGTGCAATGGTTGCAGCTGCGTACACTTTGAGGGAAGATGTGTAAGTACATATGCACAAACAACATGAAGTGTGATAAACGCAAGCAAATAGGCATGGATAAGGCAATGCAAGTAGGCGCCTCTAAATAGTCAAGAGTGTATTGGTGCAGCAGCTACTGTAAATGTGCAAGAATATAGAGATTCAGCTAACAATTTAAATGTACAAAAGAAACTTAGGTTATATGTGTTATTGGCATACTTTGACACTCATAGACATCATTCACCAAAGCTAAAAATTCAAATGAAATTCAAATGAAATTGTGTGCAGATCAAGACGTACGTGATGCTAAACAGGTGCTTTATGACGAGTACAAATATGAGCTGGGTAATCCCCAGAACAGACAGGAATCAAACAATTGAAATAAGACTGAGACACCAGGAGAAGATATATACGTTGTATTAAAAAAAAATTGGAAATTAAAGTCGAACCGTGTCTTGCTGCTGTTGACATTAAGATATTTCCTAACTTTACCACATAAGAGATGGATCTGCAGAGCAGAGCAAACGGACACTAGATAAAAGTAGATGATGTAGATGACGAGTTACAGAAACATGGCATACAACTGCAGAAGTAAGAAGGGCAGACAAAATATGTAGATGCTGACCAGTTGAACAGAGATATTAATAATCGGATTGTCAGAGCCAGTTTCCTGTGGCAAGTCTTATTCAACGTGCCCCATAGGCAGTACGGCCTCCTACAGATCTAGTCATATAAAGGGGAAACAAACTACCAACTG
Organism: Lamellibrachia satsuma; assembly: GCA_033239005.1. Classification (NCBI taxonomy): domain Eukaryota; kingdom Metazoa; phylum Annelida; class Polychaeta; order Sabellida; family Siboglinidae; genus Lamellibrachia; species Lamellibrachia satsuma. The sequence goes on from BSQZ01000056.1 coordinate 1,295,930, forward strand.
TAAGCATTTGTTAATAATGAAAAAATGTCGCTATACATTGATGCTGAGTGTTCTAATATACCTTATATATACTGTTCACAGAGCAATTGCTGTCAACAATAGACCATGTTATGATAAAACAGGACTTGCGTGAATCAGTTATCATATATGAATCAGTGTGTATGACCAGTGATTTTTCCGATAATTTTCCATTGTCTTGAAATGCAAATACATGTGTCATATCATGAAACATTTGAATGTAAATGTAAAACGAGTGTAGCTTGGCATAAATGTACATAGGTCCACATTGAAAATGACAAACGTGAGCTTGATAAGTTGATATCATGTATTGATTCTAATCATGATGCAGATTTGCAATTTGGGTTTAAAGATGTCTTGTCAACAACATTGTGTACATTTATTGTCAAAGAAACCATTTCATATTACGTAAATAACGGTAGTACTGTCATGTTTTATTACTTGATGTTTCTAGAGCATTCGATAGAGTATTGTCTGCTGTGTCAACAAACTAATTAGCAATGGTATGTACCCATTAGTTGTGAGACTTTCAGTCCACATGTACACAGACCAGAAACTACAGGTTAAATGGAATGATGTAATATCAAACCGATTCATTGTAAATAATGGGATTCGCCAAGGAGGTGCTATGTCTCACATTATATTTGGAGTGTACATGGATGGGCTGTTGGGTGAATTAAAATAGCTTGGTATTGGCTGTTTTATTGGTCAACGTATCTGCGGAGCTGCAGAATATGCAGATGATATTATACTACTATGTCCTACTAGTTTTGGGTGGCGAAAAATGATGGAGGTGTGTGAAAAACATGCCAAACTACATGATGTTTTGTTTAATGGGTCAAAAAGCTAAATATTGGTGTACAACAAAAAGGATGTTGATCCGCATTTTGAAATAAATGCTACGGATGTTTCTACACGTGAGAAAACTATTCATTTGGGAAGTGTACTGAGCACAACCAATAACTATGAAATGATGTTTGACGGCATCAAGAAATTTAATTGTAGCGTTAATAGATTTACGTCTGGGTTTGGTTCACTTCAAACTGTCGTCAAAACCAAATTGTTTCACCAGTATTGTTGTGCATTGTACGGATATCACCTATGGCCACTGTGGCATGACAGTGTTAACAAGATGTGCATACAGTGGCGTAATACTTTGCGCAAGGCATAGAAGCTACCATATGGTTTGCACCCAGATTTAATACCATTAATTGCTGAATGTGTACCTTTAGATGTTGCTTTGGTCTTTATAAAGGTTTCTAAAGTTTTACATAAGTGTAGCCTTCTCAGACAACATGGTTATTTATTATATAGCAAATACAATGACATTTACTTCTTGGTCCTTTATGGGTCAGAATGAGACATATTATGTCCAAGACCTTACACATCATGAGCTATCATATACGCCTATAAGTGCTATTAAGTATCAATGTAAAATAATGTGGTACATCAATGTAAAATACTACATACCATGACTACGCAAATATGACTTGTGAAATGGTGGTAATGAAATATTGTAACAATGATTTAATATCTTCGCACAATATAATGTGTTTTCTATCTTCTTTTTCTTTCCGGAACTACATAATTTGTTTAATATATACATGTTTGTTGATCTTGAGTCCGAACAAAGATGGTAATAATAATAATAATAACATTTCTTAAAATATAAAGTATATGTGTGAAACGACGATACAATTCACTAACCTCTAACAGTTGTTGACGGTGTAGACGTAGGCCTCGCGTGAACAACGCAGTCAGCTTGTCAGAAGGTACTATTCGTGGACGGTGCTGGTCCCAACACCCAAAGCATTATAACTGCACTAACGGAGGTTCTAATGTTTAATATTAGCAAAGCGTGCTTATATTGGTTTCAAATGACGCTGGGGTTTCCCCACGCGTAATTAGCAGCGAATGGTCCCTCTCTGGCCATCGGCCAATACACGGCACATAATAACAGTAATAATAATAATGCAAAAATATGTTGAGCGTTCAACCGTGAAGTAGTGTTCGCAATGTTTCCTTATTCCAATATCACAATGGGCTATGTTTTGCGAATTGTTAAACAGTATCCATGATATCAGTTGCTGTTAAAAAAATTTGAGACCATAATGACAAAAGACGGACGTCCTCTGACGTCACAAGCGGGACTCTGGTTTTTTGTTTGGTCCGTTGTACATAACTCTCTTTATATATAGGCATATATATATATATATATATATATATATATATATATGTATGTAAGCCTATATATAAAGAGAGTTATGCCTATGTATATATATATATATATATATATATATATATATATATATATATACATGTGCGTGTATGCCTATATATATATATATATATATATATATATATATATATATGCCTATATATAAAAGAGAGTTATGTACAACGGACCAAACAAAAAGCAGAGTCCCGCTTGTGACGTCAGAGGACGTCCGTCTTTTGTCATTATGGTCCCAAATTGTTTAAACAGCAACTGATATCATGGATACTGTATATATATATATATATATATATATATATATATATATATATATATATATATATATATATATATATATATATATATATATTGAACCGGTTGTTCAGTAACGTATTCAAATTTTATTTCAAATTTCTATTTTTTATTCAAATAGAAAGCGATACGCGAGGTTGTTTTTTGCGCCGACGCAGGAAACTCCCTGCTTTCTGGTGAGTCATATACACTAACCGAATTCAACGGATGTTCAAAACCTGCAGTTACGTTTTAACCATTCAGTAATGTGGACTCAATTTAGAATGCGTCATCGTTCCTGTTCATGCGTGACATGCAGCCAAACTCTGTACAGATTTCTACGAAGATTCGATTCGACATACTGGATATAGTTATGTGGTAAATGGTGATCCAAGACTCTGAAATAACCAAATTTCTAAATAAACAAATGTCTAAATGGTTGAACCAACTGTGTTGGATTGAGTTGGCCTCGTCACCTTTGTCTTCTGAATTAATTAAAAGCTTTGGAAAAATGTATTAACGGGTAATATGTTCAATAGTACAATCACTGGTCTTGTTCGGTGTAACTAAGATAAAATCGTAACTGAACTCCGTCGTCACAGGCCGCGATAGAGTTCAGTACTTCGTCATCGCTACAGTTGACCGAGCCGTGATCGGGCGGCTGCAGCTCGCCGCAAACTGCAACCAACCGTGACAGGGGTCTACGCCGATGTTACGTACGTCGCGAATTAATTGTCGCTTGAACGATAACATGTCTAGTCAACATTCAGTCGCTACCACAGCACTATTGTAAACAACAACCACTATGCACGCAAGAGCGAGTATTATTATTGATGCAACATGTTTTATTTACCATTATTATTAGCAGCAGCAGCAGCAGCAGCAGCAGCAGCAGCAGCAGCAGCAGCAGCAGCAGCAGCAGCAGCAGCAGCAGCAGCAGCAGCAGCAGCAGCAGCAGCAGCAGCAGCAGCAGCAGCAGCAGCAGCAGCAGCAGCAGCAGCAGCAGCAGCAGCAGCAGCAGCAGCAGCAGCAGCAGCAGCAGCAGCAGCAGCAGCAGCAGTATTTAAACTTTGATAGCAAAAAATACACAGTCGGTGACGAGTCGTGTCTCCTCCGCCGCAGCTGCGACTGCATTGACCCCAGTCGCCCCAGTCACCCCAGCCGCCGTTTACTGAAAGAAACACAGAAAGGCGACACTGAAGCTCGACATGCAAAGTGTATAAGTGATATTATTAACTGTGCTGTCGACACGTCTGACACCAGGCGCGCTTTGTTAACACGATGGTGTTGACACTCGCTCAGTCAATATGTGTCCTTTTTGCGTTCTTCTGTTTCTCTTAACAGCAGCCGTCGGATTCACTGTTTTCACACGCACGCACGCACGCACGCACGCACGCACGCACGCACACAGAGAGAGAGAGAGAGAGAGAGAGAGAGAGAGAGAGAGAGAGAGATAGAGAGAGAGAGAGAGAGAGAGAGAGAGAGAGAGAGAGAGAGAGAGAGAGAGAGAGAGAGAGAGAGAGAGAGAGAGAGAGAGAGAGAGAGAGAGAGAGAGAGAGAGAGAGAGAGAGAGAGAGAGAGAGAGAGAGAGAGAGAGAGAGAGAGAGAGAGAGAGAGAGAGAGAGAGAGAGAGAGAGAGAGAGAGAGAGAGAGAGAGAGAGAGAGAGAGAGAGAGAGAGAGAGAGAGAGAGAGAGATTTATGAAACATTGGATGAATTTCATTAAAGCAAACGCGATTTCTCCACAGTCATTATTTTAAAACAGCGCATGATGGTTAACATTTGCAATTGATTACATTACGATAATATGTGTCATTGGAATTGTTCCACCTTGCTAGGATTTTTGACCACTTCTGCCCAGTCAGAACCTTTCTGACCATCAGCTGGAGGCGTGAGAAAAGTGTTACTCCGGATGTTAAAACCATATATTACATAACTTCGTGGTACGCCATTCGTAATGCTTAATATACATTTAACACTTAATAACAACATTGAATGAACGTACAAGTAAATTATTTCATTATTTCACTATTCAAATTCGTGTGACTAGTTAACATTGTGTTACCTCATTTCTAAATGCCATAATAATGGATATTTTCACTAACCAAATACAACACACAGACATTGCCAACTATTTTTCGGTTGATACATGCCTTCAGTGAGAAGGACAGTTCTTCAGATTGTGATGCAACCGAAGTTGTCATGGGAACTGGCTGTTGAAAGGCACTCGGGACAAACACTGCGTCGAACGTTGCAAAAACATACAACGATACTGATTATTTATGTTGGTCGATATTAATTGCTTCGTGCTCTTCATCTACTTCGCTAGAATGATACATCTATTAACATCTAAGCTGCAACCATATAAGCTGCGTTTATAAACCAATTAGATTTTTAGTAACAAAAGCAATTATATGGCATATGTAACATAACAATAATTGCAACATTGCAAGGTTAGCACCGCCAAGGCCACCGCCATCGTCATCGTCGTCTATATTATCATTATTGTCAACATCATTATTACAATCATCATCTTCGTCACTGTCATCATTATTATTATCGTCAATATACCTGTCATTATTACTATTAGTTAGTATACAGTAGTCACTCACGAAGGCATTATTCCCGTCGTTCAGTCCCGAGGCCGCGTGTCGTCGTGCCGGCAGGGCACGCACGGGGAGCAGTGGAGGACCGCCACGTCCTCCCGGTAGCTCCCTGTGGGACAGGGCTGGCACTTGGAGAGGGTCTGATTCAGGAAATGACCAGGACTGCAGGGCACTGAAACAATATGAGGCACACTTGTGAACATATAACAGTGTGTATACTTGTGAACATAATAGCAGTGTGTATACTTGTGAACAAATAGCTGTGTGTATACTTGTGAACAAATAGCTGTGTGTATACTTGTGGACATATAGCAGTGTGTATACTTGTGAACATATAGCAGTGTATCTACTTGTGAACATATATCAGTGTGTATTCGCGTAGAATGTGTGATCATAAACAAGCGTTGGATCTACAAGAGAACGCCACTGTTTCAATCGCCGTTCTCTTAATTAAACTGCAAAACATTGCATTTCCGGCATACACATGCTTCTGTTGTTGCTACTACATTTGTTTTGCTGTTTCTGTTTCTGTTTTTACCAGCCGGGACATTATGTTGATCCCTACCTGCATGTTGTCCTGTGGGGACATATTCGCCATAATGTCCAGGATGTGACTCACTTCGACGATGTCGTGAGCTGCCGTCACACGGAGGATATATATATATATATATATATATATATATAGTTTATATGTTGTTTATGTTCAAACATTCCACGCGAATACACACTGATATATGTTCACAAGTTCACAATTAAAATGCATTACATTAGTGAATATAATTATTACAATGCAGGCATTACATAAAATAACACAATAAAGGTAAGCATTAGTATGTATATATGTATAAAAAAGCTTGATTAAAGAGAGAGGTTGCGAACAATTGTATATATATATATATATATATATATATACAATGTAGGCCTATATTGTAATCAGGGGTCGCAATTGTTAACGGAGAACGGAGTCAAATTCGCTTGATGCACAATTCCAACATTTAAAAAATATCGAAAATGTATGCAACTATTCATAGTAATCACCCCAAGAAAAGTTAAAAACGACCCTGTAATTTGTTTACATTTAATGCGTTGCATACATGTGAAGCTCCCTAATTAGTTTGTACCATTAACTATTTTGTGCAATGTCGCCTTTTCGTCGTTCGATATAAAAATAATCGTAAATATGTCATTCAGTCGGTGAAATAGATGCCTGTTGTTTAAGCTAGCCGCACACCGCCCGATTGTCTACGCTGCGACGCATTTCAACCGTCGTAGCCCAATCGCGTATGATCGTAAGCTTACGACTGGCCTACGACTGACCGCGGCACACCGCGACGATTGTTCACAACTGGATATATAAACCTGGCGGTATTCTTATAAAACACTGGCCGCCACCTTTCTGTTTGTATCCGAACTTCAACAATATGGCGCCGTCCGTGGAGAGAAGTGTTCAGGCAGTTGCCAACGTTTTAGGGATGTGCGTCATCAATATGTTGCTGAAACGGAGACGAAACAGGGACAAGAAACGTAGGGTGTGCCACTCCCACTTGGTGCAGGCTTGGACAGTCTCGAGAATTGTGTTCTGAGTAACATTATTTGTTTGCTGACGTCATTCACTGAAATGTACAAATATACATTATAATATAACATGTGTGTAGGTTTGGGAGGATCAACAACTCCAATAACAATTATCATCGCGTAATGATTCCACATGAGTTGGGTAGCTGTCAGTCGCGATTTACGTGGCTAGCCATAAATCCATGGTATAGGTCCCTAGGCTGGATTGGGGAAGCGATGTGTGCGTACACACACCCCTACTTGGCACTGGGACTAAAGAGTTGCGCTCGAGGGAAAAGAGTTAAGTTCAAGGGTGCAGTAGGAGTTTTTTTGGGAGCATCGAGGGGGTGCAATTGGGGTCTCAATGGATACAATTGGAGGTTTTTGGGAGCCTCAAGGCAAGGGGTGCTGTTGGAAATATCAGGGCCCAGGGGTACAGTGGGACGTTTTTAGGAGCCTCAAATGGGGTCCAGTTGAATTTTTTTGGAGCTTCAAGGGGTGCTGTTGGAAGTATCGAGGTTTTGGAAAAACGTACGCTCCACAAATCAAACACTCTACGGGCCGGATAGTATGTGTGTCTTGTAAATACGTCGGATTATGGTACTGACTGATATAGTGGAGGGGCATACATTGTTTTTGTAACACAAAGTCGTTTTATTCCATATATTATTTGGCGCTGAGTCCAAATTTGACAAAATACCTTGACCATTTTTTTATTGACACAATAATTTTTTTTATATTGTATGTTCTCTAAAGTAAATGCAGATATGTTTCTGTATGAATTCATCTGATCACCCACAATTTTGTGCAGCTAGGGCAAACCAATTGTGTTCCCATCAAAGCTATCTTCCCTTCGACGTATTTTGGACTGTGCCACAGCCGAATTGTTGATCTAGACTTCGATGTTCGAGGTAATTTAAAACGCTTATTTTGCAAAGTGCTAGACGTATCAAGCCTGGCAACAGGTGGATTTCAGCGAATAAATACTAGTAGAATCGCAAAACAAGGTAAGACCAGTTTAATATAGCCTTCGCCAGGTCAGACTATACTAATACATACCGTATTTAGGAATACTTTGAAATATTATTTTTAATTCAGTCGATAAGATAGACCCCTCTGCCTCTGATACCGGGCCTAGCGCTAGGCTATGGCTATGACCGGTGCCGTTCACTTTAGTACGGTGCCTAGCCCTATTAGAATAGATTGTACATACTTTTACATTATAATAATATTAGCAGGAACATTCAAGTCGTCAAGTAGGCAGTATTGCAGTAATACTAATAGTAATGAAGCGAATCTTTCTATTACGCCTACAATAACAATGGCTACATACCGCCAGTCCCAAGTACGGAGGCGATCTCGTTTAAGGCCTTTGCTTTTGCGTTTCTATTTGAGTAACACTGTGAAGAACAATCAAACAAACAAGGCCGATTTTGCCGCATATCGAAAAGGGCGTCTTCTGTAACACCAGAAATCGGCCATTTTCCCAAGAATCTAATTACCACTTGTGTTCTCTGATTGGTTAATTCCTTACGATTCGAAAATAAAAGTCGGGAAGAGCCGCACACCGCCCGATTGTTCAAGATTGCCAGTCAGCGTCAGTCGTGCTGATTGAACATGTTGAATCGCCACGACTGCCGCCGACGCGACGTAAGACTGGGGAATCCTAGTCGTAGGCACACGCACACCGCCCCGATTACGCCCGATTGTCTACGCTGCGACGGTCGAGATGCGTCGGATCGTAGACAATCGGGCGGTGTGCGGCGGGCTTAGAATAACGATGTGCCAGCAGTGAGCGAGGAGTTATGTGTAGTTGTATTGGGTTGCACCTGCATGTGGCTGCTCCAAACAAGCTCTGTTCATATTGTGTGTTTTACGAGTTTTGTACGAGGATATCGTAGTGCAGTTTTACAGTTTGTTTTATGAAAGTGTCAGGACGATCCTGGACTACACAGTTTTACCAAATGTTTTATGCCCTTTAGTAGTTTAGTAACGATGTTGCCGACCGTTTCGCTTATCACTTCGCCGACAAGATCAACTCGATCCGCAGCCAAATTCATCATTCGTCAGCTAATGCCGATAACGCGCAGCCATGTATTGTTTCTTCGCCTCTGCGTGCGTTCCAACCGGCTTCGCTCGAAGAAGTAACGGCACTGATCGAAAATGACAAGACTAAGTCGTCCAAGAATGATTCACTGCCAATCGCTATTCTGAAGGCAAATACCCCCATCTTAACGCCGATCCTCAGGAACGTCACCAACCTCTCTTACAAGTCTTCCACTGCTCCGGCACCCCTAAAGCACACTGTCATCACGCCTCTTCTTAAACGTTCCAGCCTTCCCGTTGACGACTATCTCGAACCTTCAGTACGCATCCAAGTTACTTGAACGCCACGTCTCTCCCCAACTGCGTTTCCATCTGCAACACAATGGCTGCTGAGATCCTTTTCAGAGCGCCTACCGCCCGTCACACAGCGTTGAGACAGCGATTGTATATATTCAGAACGATATATTGCATTTATTTGATCCTCGTACGCATGAGGTTCAGGCACTACTAGACACCAGCGCTGCGTTCGATACGATCGACCACGACCTTCTCGCAGAATTAGACCGAATCGGCGTGCGAGGTGACGCACTTTGCTGTCCGTGTTCCACAGCCACCTCCTCTTCCCATCGACATCTGCGGATGTAACGTCAGCACTTCAGTCAACAGACGTGACCATGGTGTACAGCTCGACTCCACGATGTCGATGGCCGCATACATTAACCGTACCTGCCGGACTGCCTACGCCCAACTACGTGGCATTGCGCTAATACGATCATATATGCCGCTTAGAGCGTACAAGACGCTTGTACGATCGCTTGTCACGTCGCAACTCGACTTGGGAAACACGGTCCCGTGCGGCATTACCGAAACCCTGCGGCATCGACTCGAGATGGTCCTGCGTTTGTCGTCCTCTGCCTACGTCGACGTGACCAACAGAGCATGACGGCGGCACTACGATAGCTGCACTGGCTACCTGTGGCGCAACGAATTCAGTTTAAACTGTTGACCTTGATGCACGGCGCCGTGCATGCAAACACTCCATGCTACCTTACTGACCGTAAATCTCCCTATGTTCCCTGTCGCAGTCTTCATTGGGCTGACCAGTCTCTCATTGTTGTTCCTAGGGTAAACCTGAACGGTTCGGCCGACGAGCTTTCTCATGTGCAGGTCCCACCGTCTCGAACTCTTTTCCAATAGGGCTAAGAACGTAACGTCATTCTAGACGTTTTAAGAGGGACCTGAAAACCTTACTCTTTTATCAAGCTTTTTTATACATATATAAATACACAATCATAATGCTTACTTTTATTGTGTTATTTATGTAATGCCTGCATTGTAATAATTATATTCACTAATGTAATGCATTTTAATTAATACATTTTTTATTGTAAACACCCTTGGTTCTATTTTTTTAGAGATATGCGGTGTCAAGATAAAATTTGACTTGATTTGATTTTAATTTGCCTGCCTAGTCGCCAAACAGCTGGGGTCTCAGTGAAGTAGCTTTGGCATCTATGTTTACGCCTAAAACCGGCGGGACCGTCGCTTATTGGGCCCCCGATTAGACCCACAGTGCACCGCGCTCCCCATTTGTTTTGGCTTCTGACGTCATCATGCTTCAGGGCAATTGAAGCTCCGGCTTCAATCGGATCTTTAAGGATGGATGTGGTACATGTGGTGGATGTGGTGCATGTGGTAGATGTGGTGGATGTGGTGGATATGGTAGATGTGGTGGCTGTGGTAGTGGTGGTACTGGTTGTTAATGTTAATGATGACGATGGTGATCATGGCAGGGTATGACGTGATCCAACGACTATCAGTAAATTATACGGTGCTACTATATTGTCCGTCTATTAAGTTAATACGTATGCGTTCAACGAGATGAATATCTACGGCAAAGACAAGTAAGTGGACTACCACCAGAATGTCAAACATTAGCATTCGCTCGTGTGTGACATTCTAAAACGGACTTATATTGCTGCTGGCTTCGTGATTTACTGGGAATATCGCCCATCTCGACGAAAAGAAGCGGGAAATCCAACCTCCTGTGAGATTACCTCTTTCGTCATGCTAAAGCGGACAAAAGTTAGTTCAGGTAGGGGCTACCCAACCATGACATTGTGCTCTCTTGACTGCCGAGCAGAACAAAGACACGCCATGCCTGGACGATTATGATCGAGCGCAGTAACAGGACGAACGTTAAGCGTAAATAACCAGCCATGCCTAAAACACCGAGACAGTTCTAAGCAGAATATGAATGTCGGAAATAAGACGCTTTCTCGAGTTTGTTTGAAGTCCATCAAGTATTTCAAAGAACAATCTAAGTGTAGAGTTGATCCATCAAGAATGGATCGTTTCCGGTATTCCAGGGTTATTTCTGGTCATCTGGGGTCAGTAGGGATCACATCCGGTCAGTAGGGATAACATCTGGTCAGTAGGGGTCATTTGTGGTCAGTAGGGGTCACGTATTGTCAGTGGGAGTCACGTGCGGTCAGTGGTGGTCAGTGATGATCGTATAAGATCAGTGAAGTGGTCAGCGACTGCTCATCTCGGGTTATATACGATCATCTGCGTTGGCCATCATTTATGGATAGTTGAGAATTCAGTCGGGGTCACATCAGCTTAGTATCTGGTCAGTTGTACGGAGGCGTATCCGATTACACGGGGTCGTCTCAATAATATCTACGTATCCGAAGTAAGATGTCATAAGGATTTGTTTTAGGGTCAGGGTTAAGCACCGTAGGAGGAGTGTATTGCGTAACAAGCACCGAGGGGGGACATCAAGTCAGGTGGGACGTCTGTGGACAATGGGGGGGCTTTCCGATTACAAAGGGTCTTCTCAAAAATATCAACGTATCCGAAAGAAGGTATCATAAGGGGTCGTATCCAACATCACTTTTAAGGTCACATGCCTAGGGTCATGTAAATACGTGAAAGAAAAAACAAAATGGGTTGTGTACTTTTTTATCGCACCGAGAGGCTGTATGCGTCAGTCATCTGGGGTCATGTGGGATTATATGTGGTCAGTGGTGGTCACGTCCGGTTAGTGGGTAGTCATATGTGGTCAGTGGAGGTCAGCGGGGTCATATACGGTCGGTATGGGTCATACGTAACGTCACTGTATATGTCACGTGTGACACAGTCATTGGGGATATTGGGAGGAAAAGAAAAACACCATGGGTGGTGCACATTTTTTTATTGTTGGTGGTGTTGTATCCGGTCAGTAGGGGTTATAATCGCCTTTTATTACGTAACGTCGGCAGCGAGATAAAATTCGGATCGTGACTCATAATCGTTTACGTAAGCTAGGGCTTGAGAAAAAAGAACAAACACCGCGTTTGATTATACATTTTTTATAACTTACCAAGTATGACCGACTGCGTGGACTGTTGATTCCAGTCGCATAGCAACGGCCGGGGTACAACTAGCGCTGTTATAATCGGGTATGAATAACTTGTTTAGTCAGTTGTGGTACACTTTCATTTGTTGACTGTATTTATTAGTTTATTGTTGACTCACCAGTTGCAGGGGTCAGCATTACGACAGTAGTGCGTCATAACAGCACGACATCAACCCCTACATCAACCCCTACATTCACCTCCGTCTTCATAGGAGAACAATGGCGCTGTATGCACGACGTATACACAAAGGCAACTGCTATCGCGTAATAGGCGGCGGTTGAGATTGGTTTGATTGGTAGTCTCGTGAATGGAAACATTGCTGCACTCCTTTACAATTTGTATAAATTCCCAAAGGTAGACACACAAGACACCACAGTTCGACATTTTCTTTAACTGTGTGTCATTTTGCTGTTGTTTTCTTTAACTGTATGACATTTTGCTGTCAATTTCTTTACCTGTGTGTAATTTTTGTGTCTTTTTCTTTAATTGCGTGACATTTTACTAGTTTTAGCTAATACGTTTTGCCACATATGTAACGCTGTTTTCCAAATGTGTGTCACATTCACTATGTAGTAACGCGTTTAGCTGTTCTTCCCATGGCAGACACAGCGCTGTCACCATAGCATATACCATCCGTTGGCCTTTCGTCCATTACTGGTCATCACTTCCACCATTTACCTCCGCCTGACTGTCCCTAAGAGCAAACTCCATACTTCGTCCCTACATTCACCTATGTCCTTAATTTGGTTAGTTAATGACATTTGATACATGTTTACTACGTCACTCTTCCACATTGATAAACATGTTGTGATCAATAAAGCAGTTGAGTATTAGGTGTGTTCAGGCGTACTCTTTTGCACCCACTGTTCATCTCAAATATTTTCGTATCTTTTAAAATTACTCAGCAAATGTTGGCGTAATTAGGTGGAAGTGGGAAAAACACATAAAGTTGCAACTTATTCAACTATTGTACCAAAACATTGATACGTTCGTACATGGCCGCTAGTGGTGGAATATATTCACTTTTGATAATCGAACGCCTCTATGAAGTTGTAACTACTTAAACTGGTGTAACAAAGCATGGACGTGCTCGCGCATGGCCACTAGCCTCAATTTCTTCGTGTTTCATCGCTTTTACTACAATACATTTAAATACGTCACCATAGGCATACCTGGTTACAGAAAGTTTAATTAGCCTAAATTGAATCATTCACGCATTCCAGAATGCGTTGCTCAATTTCGTTTGAGCAACGCAACTAAGGCATTAGTTGAAGCAGGCGTTGGCGTTAGTTGAAGCAGGCGAAGGTGTTAGTTGAAGCAGTCGAAGGCGTTAGTTGAAGCAGGCGAAGGCGTTAGATTACGCAGGTGAAGGCGTTTGCTGAAAAAGGCAAAGGCGTTAGTTAAAGCAGACGAAGGCGTTTGTTGAAGCAGGATAACGCGATAGTTGAAGCAGGGGAAGGCGTTAGTTGACGCAGACGAATGCGTTAATATACAAAACAGGGAATCAAACAATAAAAATAATAAAACACGGAAAGAGTTAGTTGAAGCATTAGAAGGCGTTAGTTAAAATAGGCGAAGGCGTAAGTTGAAGCAAACGAAGGCGTTAGATGACGCAGGAGAAGGCGTTCGTTGAAAAAGGCAAAGGCGTTAGCTGAAGCAGACGAAGGAGTTATTTGAAGCGGGGGAAGGAGTTAGTTGAAGCTAGCGAAAGAGTTAGTTAAAGCAGGCGAAAGCGTTAGTTGAAGCAGGGAAGGCGTTAGTTGAAGCAGGCGAAGGCGTAAATTGAAGCAGGGGAAGGCATTAGTTAAAGCAGACGAAGGTGTTAGTTGAAGCAAATGAAGGAGTTAGGTGAAGCAGGCGAAAGAGTTAGTTGAAGCAGGTGTTTGTTACACGTATCATTTCATAGATATGTCGTACCATAAATTATACATTCGCAAGCACGTTCGTAATTACTATTATTATTATAATTACGGCTATGTATTTAACTTCGTATGAGCGTCACACGCACTCGAAGACAAGTGAAATATATAATAAACCAGATTACATCAATTATGTCTGCCCACTCGCTGGTAGACAAAGATACCAATCTAAATTACACCCAGTCAGTAGCTAGTGCGCTTTGTTTGAATGTCGCATTTGATGTTTGATCACATCTTGTAACAACAGTCTCTTGCATTTATTCGTAATTACTAGTTACGGCTATGTATTTAACTTTTTATGGGACTCACACGCACTCGAAGACAAGGTGAAATATCTAATAAACCAGATTACATCAATTATGTCTGCCCACTCGCTGGTAGACAAAGTGAAGTATTTAATAAGTCAGACAATATTAATTATGTCTATCACACACATTCGTAAAATAATGACATAGTTAATACGAGAGATTAGATGAAATATGGGGGCCACACACATTCGAAAACAAAATAAATTATTTAATAAGCCAGATACGATCAACTGCCCGTCAAAACACGCTTGCACGCACGCGCCGCGCGCTTGCACGCACGCATACCCGCACACCAACCGACACAAACACACACACACACACACACACACACACACACGTACACACGTACACACGCACACGCACACGCACACGCACACAAACACACACACACACACGCACGCACGTACACAAACACACACACACGCACACACACACACACACTCACTCAAAGACAAACACACACACACACGCACGCGCGCGCGCACACGCACACACACACACACGCACACGCACGCGCACACGCACAGAAACACACACACACATATACACATACACACGCAAGCACGCACGCACAAACACACACACACACTGTCAGTGTTGATTAGGAGAGTGATCAAGAACGTTTTGACGTAAACTTGTGTCGGTGCTATCAACATGTTCCACATTACATTGGACGGCGTACCTACAACACGTTTGTTGTAACCGAACCGGTGCTTAGAGGCACACACCATGTTTCTATTTAGCGAAAAACCATACTATATATATATATATATATATATATATATATATATATATATATTCTAACTACTTGAACGCACAAATGTAGTTTAATTAACCACATTTAAAATATTATAATTTTAACGCTTTGTTTTTATAAATATCGACCATGATGCTAGCAGACGGTACGTTTGTTGTTTGGATAAAACAAACATACTCCAGACGCCACTAAACATGCCCAATCGTACTCATTCAATTTGAATTTTGGGAAAACGTCCTACAACAGTAAAGTCAAGCACTGCTATATAGCCAGCAGCTAATCGAAGTACATATATTGTTACTGTGAAGAGTGTCATTGGGGAGTATGTTTAGTAAAAGCTCCCCCTCGAGTCAATTTTATTTCTCGTTTCGTTTGAAAATCATTTCGTGACTAATTAAACCTATCTAAAATCCTCTAAGACATGCTTGCTCGTTTGTGTACATGTATTAAAAAGCTGATGAAATCGTCGGACAAATTATTGATTATTTGTTTCCGGAAACGACGAAGCTGGGAATGTGACTGCGCATACTTAGTGTGTTCACGCACCATAGATACGAACAATCAAAACACGGATGGTTGTTTACCATTGGTTGAGCATGCTACAAATGGGCAGAAAGATTACCGGGAAGAACATTTCATCCCTGTCCTGGTTGTTCATGTCCACGAAATTGGCCAAAATAGTTATTAATTTTATTAATTATTCGATCAAGGATATAATTAATTAAAAATGGCTAATACTCGTGAGCATATGTATATACCAAACAACAGTTCACTATTGCTCTGAAGAACATTTTTAGTATTTTGCAGGTGGAAACAGAGATGACAATACACAGTGTCAACAAGGCCATGGAGCAAGCAAGGAAAATATTCGCACGCACGCACGCACACATGCTAACACACGCACATACGCATGCACGTGTTTGTGTTTGTTTGTGCGTGTGTGTGTATTTGTGTATGTAAGTAAACACATACACATATATATTCTATATATATATATATATATATATATATATATATATATATATATATATATATATATATATATATATATATACCTGTTCTATTAATACCTTCCGAACAAATTGACTAACATTATGTAGTCAACAACTAAAACACAACTACATTCCTAAGAAGCTAACTAACTCACTCACTAACTTTTCTAATCAACTGATTAACAAACTAGTTAATTGGTTAACTAACTAACGGACTGACTAAATAACTAACTAACTAACTGACAACTAACAACACTGAATTGTGACATTGGAAAAGCGCGCATCAAAACAAATAAAGTACACGTCACCCATTCTGCACGTATTGTACGACAACGTGTGGCATATGTTGCACCAGGTCCAATTAATCCCGGTAAAATGTCTCAATTAAACCCGTCACGGTCGAGGTGATTCAAGATGGCGTTGTGCCAAATTGCGTGATGCGATACAAGTCTAAATTATACCCAGTCAGTAGCGCTAGTGTGCTTTGTTTGAATGTCGCATTTAACGTTTGATCACATCTTGTAGCAATAGTGTCTTGAATTCATTCGTAATTACTAGTTACGGCTATGTATTTAACTTCGTATGAGCGTCACACGCACTCGAAGACAAGTAAAAAATATAATAAACCAGATTGCATCAATTATGTCTGCCCACTCGCTGGTAGACAAAGATACGAGTCTAAATTACACCCAGTCAGTAGCGCTAGTGCGCTTTGTTTGAATGTCGCATTTGATGTTTGATAACATCTTGTAACAATAGTGTCTTGAATTCATTCGTAATTACTAGTTAGGGCTATGTATTTAACTTCTTATGAGCGTCACACGCACTCGAAGACAAGTAAAAAATAGAATAAACCAGATTACATCAATTATGTCTGCCCACTCGCTGGTAGACAAAGATACGAGTCTAAATTACACCCAGTCAGTAGCGCTAGTGCGCTTTGTTTGAATGTCGCATTTGATGTTTGATCACATCTTGTAACAATAGTGTCTTGAATTCATTCGTAATTAGTTACGGCTATGTATTTAACTTATTATGGGCCTCACACGCACTCAAAGACAAGGTGAAATATCTAATAAACCAGGTTACATCAATTATGTCTGCCCACCCGCTGGTAGACAAAGTGAAGTATTTAATAAGTCAGACAATATTAATTATGTCTATCACACACATTCGTAAAATAATGACATAGTTAATACGAGAGATTAGATGAAATATGGGAGCCACACACACACACACACACACACACACACACACACACACACACACACACACACACACACACACACACACACACACACACACACACACACACACACACACACACACACACACACACACACACACACACACACACACACACACACACACACACACACACACACACACACACACACACACACACACAAACACAAACACACAAACACACAAACACACGCACACGCACACGCAGAGACACACACACACACACACACACACACACACACACACACACACACACACACACACACACACACACACACACACACACACACACACACACACACACACAAACACACACACATGTGCTTAGAGGCACACAGCATGTTTCTATTTAGCGAAAAACCATATTATATATATATATTATATATATTCTATATTCTAATTAACCACATTTAAAATATTATAATTTGACCGCTTTGTTTTTATGAATATCGACCATGATGCTTGCAGACGGTACCTTTGTTGTTTGGATAAAACAAACATACTCCAGACGCCACTAAACATGCCCAATCGCACTCATTCAATTTGAATTTTGGGAAAACGTCCTACAACAGTAAAGTCAAGCACTGCTATATAGCCAGCAGCTAATCGAAGTACATATATTGTTACTGTGAAGAGTGTCATTGGGGAGTATGTTTAGTAAAAGCTCCCCCTCGAGTCAATTTTATTTCTCGTCTCGTTTGAAAATCATTTCGTGGCTAATTAAACCTATCTAAAATCCTCTAAGACATGCTTGCTCGTTTGTGTACATGTATTAAAAAACTGATGAAATCGTCGGACAAATTATTGATTATTTTTTTCCGGAAACGACGAAGCTGGGAATGTGACTGCGCATACTTAGTGTGTTCACGCACCATAGATACGAACAATCAAAACACGGATGGTTGTTTACCATTGGTTGAGCATGCTACAAATGGGCAGAAAGATTACCGGGAAGAACATTTCTTCCCTGTCCTGGTTGTTCATGTCCACGAAATTGGCCAAAATAGTTATTCATTTTATTAATTATTCGATCAAGGATATAATTAATTTAAAATGGCTAATACTCGTGAGCATATGTATATACCAAACAACAGTTCACTATTGCTCTGAAGAACATTTTTAGTATTTTGCAGGTTGAAACAGAGATGACAATACACAGTGTCAACAAGGCCATGGAGCAAGCAAGGAAAATATGCTACAGAAGTGCGAAGAAACTGCAGTTGATTTCCACATCAATATGGGACAAAATAGGCAAATGGAAAATAATAAAAAGGAAAAGGCTGCTCACCACAAAGTCCCTAAGTCTCAAAGAAAGACTTTCTAGAGAATATTCACAGAAAGACAAAGAAGTGAGAAAGAGTGCCAGAGTAGACAAACGCACCTACATTGAAAACCTCGCAGAAGTAGCAGAAGAAGTAGCAAGAAGAAAAGGTATGAAGTCACTCTACCAAAAATAAAAAAACAAGAAGCTGAAAGGAGATACGGGTCCTAACCAGAACCTCCCACTGAAAGACGCAGATGGAAAGATCATCACTGTCGAAAAAGTGAAGATAAAGAGGTGGAAGGAGCATCTCCAGCTGGTTCACAATCGTACAGTTTCACCCACCTTTGCAGACTTCCCGGAGGCAGCAGATGACCTTGAAATCAACCTCGACCAAATCACAGAAGCAGAAACCAGAGAAGCCATTAAAGCCCAAAAGAATGGAAAAGAACCAGGAAGCGACAGCGTCTATCCAGAAATGCTGAAAGCAGATGAACAAGAGACACCCAGAATCCTATGCTAGATCTTCCAGAATATTTGAATACAGATGAAGAAGACACACCAGATGATTGGACGACAGGCGCAATTATCAAGCTGCCAAAGAATTGCGACTTCGGGAACTGTAACAACTGGCGGGGGTAAGCCTTGTTATCAATGACATGCAATATTTTCAACAGTATCATCCTTAAGAGAATATCGTCAGCTACTAACACAATCCTCCGCCAGGAACAAGCTGGGTTCAGAAGAAGCAAGTCGTGCATCGACCATACTTTCACGTTACGGCAGATTTTGGAACAAAGCACGGAATAAAACAATACGATCTACATTGCCTTCATTGACTTTAAAAAGGCTTTTGACAGCCTTCACATAAAATCCTTGTGGAGAATACTACGTCACTACGGGATCCCAGATCGGGCTACAGCTCAACACAGAAAAAAAACTGATGAGGAACAACAAGACAAACAACCTGGAAATCCAAGCAAATGAGATTGAAAACAAAACAACAGTAATATTCTCAATGTATTTCTCTATGGCTCCGAGTGCTGGAAACTGACAGTCAAGCTAGCAAATAAGCCCGAGATATTCCAAAACAGGTGTCTACGGAAGATACTAGAGGTATTTCGGCCAAAACTAATGAAGAGCTGCTCCGCAAATCAGACGCAACATCCCTGGCCACACAGATCAAGAGGCGACGACGGAGACAAGACAGCCTTACGCTGGACAAAGGATGGTAGAGAGATGTGGTCGCTCAAAATAACCACGGAGACGAAGAGTGGAAAAGGGGATGAAAGAATGCGGCCTGACATGGGACACCATCACCAAACGGGCTGCAGACCGACAGCAGTGGCTCTTGTTGATGCCTTATGTGCCAAATGGCATGAAGAGGATTAAATAATATATATATCTAGTCGAAATAGTGCTATAAACAGAATATTCCAATATCGGTAAAACAATAAGATATTGGTATTCAAACAGAAAACAAAGCAAATGTGTGTTAAAAAAGTACCTCCCTTTCTTCGTATTTTATTGCTTTTATTACGATGTATTTAAATACACATGCAGGTCACTGTAAGCATGCCTGGTTCCAGAAACTTCAATTAGCCTAAATTGAATCACGTATTCCAGAATGCGTTGCTCAATTTCGTTTGAGCAACGCAACTAAGGCGTTAGTTGTAGCAGGTGAAGGCGTTCGTTGAATAAAGCAAAGTTGAAGGTGTTAGTTGGAGCAGGGGAAGATGTTAGCTGAAGCAGGCGAAAGCGTTAGGTGAAGCAGGGGAAGGCTGGAAAACTCATAATATAAATTTGATTGAATTGTACATTTCTGTTTGCCGTCCCCCGTTTAAAAATGTGTTCCCACCTGGCATATATATTTCGACTAGATTATATATATATATATATATATATATATATATATATATATATATATATATATATATATATATATATATATATAATATTATATACACCACCCACACACACATACATATATATATATATATATATATATATATATATATATATATATATATTTTAAACGGGGGACGGCAAACATAAATGTTAAAGTCAATCAAATTTATATTATGTTTTTTCATGCAAACAGCTTTGGGCACCCAGTTTTGGTGGCGGACCCCTAGATTCTGGAAAGTGGGGGTTTGGGTGGTCCCCACCAACTTGGGGCTAAATTATATCCCTGCATTAGTGCATAACTGCCTCAGGGCAACGAACTGGGGACGTCAACCCCATTAAAATGAGCATGCGTGGCAGAACATGTACAGGGCAGCATGGATGTTTACAGAACACGGCTGGCCACTGCCTGCAGTCGATCTCCCCTCTAGCCGTCTAACCAAACTGAGCCACTAGATAAAGAGGGGCTATACCAAGTGTGTGGGATAGAACTGCGCAAATCTACTCCACCTTACAGTTTCAGGCGCAGGTACAGAGTCAGTACCCTCCTTTCTCTCTCTCTCTCCTTTCTTCTTCTATAACACTACAAAAGTCCTGCGGCGATGGGGAGATGGCAACGGGGACAGGCGGAGGATGCCGCTGGGAGTTCTTAGTCACGACCCTACACGTATGGCGGCCCTAGTGTGAAGGTTGTTTTGTCATTGACATGGAGTTCAAAATGACGTCAGTATCCTGCTAGGGTGACAAAGCAGCCTTCTTTAAGGGCAGCACTGCTCTCTCCAATTGGAGGAAGGGATATAAAGTTCCCTAACCAAAGCTGGCTCCACCCACGACTAGTCATCCAACATTGCGGTCGAGAACACAAGAAACTAGATGAATATATGCACCTGGAATGTGAGAACTCTTCAGGACAACGGTAATCAACTGGAGAGAAGAACTGCAATCATTGACAGGGAGCTGGCGAGATACGACATCACCATTGCCGCTCCAAGTGAAACACGACTGCGAGGCAAATCACGACTTATCGTGAAGGGTGCCGGATACACATTTTCCGGATAGGCAAACCAGATAATGAATCCAGCAAGCGGGTGTAGGATTCGCAGTAAAATCAACTCATATCCGGAACATGGACACCTTGCCTAAAGGAATAAACAAACGGCTCATGGTAATACGCATAATGTTATCTGGCGATCGACATGTCACCATCATCAGCGCCGACCATGATCTACCCGGACAGTAGGAAGCGACCTCACCGCATGGGAAAGGGTCATCGGACACCACAGTGTTGGAAATGAGAACTCGAATGTGTCCCTCCTTCTAATAATGTGTGCTGAATTTCAACTGGTCATCATAAACACCTTATTCCAACAAGCGGAAAATACAAAACATCATGGATGCACCCACGCTTAAAACATTGGCATCTGATCGACTACAGCATAATCAGACAACGCGACATCCATGACGTAAGAAAGACACGGGCCATACGTTGCACAGACTGTTGGTCTGATCACAGAATGATATGAAGCCAAATGTGCCTCATTGTACAACCTAACAGGCACAGATGTAGTGTAAAACTACGGAAAAAAGCTTGATGTTGCAAAACTCAAGTCGGCAACCGTCCAACAGCAACTAGTGGAAAAACTTAACACCATATTCGAGGAAGATATCGAACCAGCACCAGATGCTGATGCCGAATGGTCACTATATGGAGCAGCCCATGTGTTACCCAGCGCAAGCACAGAGACTGGTGCGAAACAGAGGCAATGAACATCCTCGACAACATGCACACTTCACATCTCGCATGTCCTCCACTGAAATGCATCGGTACGTAATAGTGACATGGTGTACGAGGAGATAAGCAGGCGACAGCATCTAGCTGTGGCACAACAACGCAGTTACGACTAAACGCATTGAACGAGACCGGAGGCAAGCCAATTAAGGTTGGTAAAAGTAATGAAAAAATAGGACATAACAGTATTTTATGAAACTCAGTTCTCCGTTTCTTAAATTATTCTGAGCAGCGTGACGATTGAGATGTATTTTTTTTTATGTAAAGTCATATTAATGCTTATTTCACTCGACAATTATTTCACTCGATTTCACTCGACAATTATTTATGCTTATTTCACTCGACAATTATTTCACATGATTTGTACCATTGTTTAATGTGTACCATTGTTTAGTTTAAGTGTGCAGGGCACAAAGCAACGATTTGCCAACATGTTGTTTTCATTTACATTACATGCGCAGACAATCGATGAACAAAATAGAACGTAACGGAAAGGGTAACAACTTAACGGAAAGAGTAACGACTTGAAGGAACTATGTGCCAAAATAAAAAAATATGTACCACCTGTCAAAGCTCATGATGAGTGTAACACAACGAATGTATTGAACGTGTTTAATATATACCGAAGTGGTGAATAAGAACATACAAGAGTGCGCGTTACAGAGTCGCGGTAAAGCGATAATGGCCTCGCTGTGTCGACTGACAAGTCACGGGAGGTCTCGTTACCTAAAGGGAGACTACACCTATTCCCTCCTCTCTTTTTTAGTCTGAAAACCTTTGGAGGACCTAGAGTCGAAGTTTGCTAGGAGGTACTCGTTGACGCTTACTACGTCGCGGTTCGTTGCGACACGGCGACGGGATGTCGTCTCTTTCAGTGTGACCTGTGTCGCTACCTTCAGGTTCAACATTGTTGTCGACACGAAGATAGTTCTCCCCAGACTGCGCAGTGTCTGGCTTCATGAAGCGGCGGTTGCGCCAATACACACGACCACTTGGCAATTTCACATGATAGTCGCGGTGTCGGCCAATCCCAATAATCACGCCTACTCCATCCCACTTTTTAGTAATGAGATTTTGCAATCTGACTTGTGTACCAATACGTAGTTGCGGTAGCGGACGAGACTGCCTGTTGTAGCGTTCTTCGTTTCGAGCCTGTGCTTGTCTACAGCTAGCGTCCTGCTCATCCGCCGTTTTTTTCCACTGGCATGGCAATGGATGTCCGAAGAGAATTTGTGCAGGGGAAAGACCTCCTGCACGAGGAGTGTTGCGATATTGTAGGAGTCCTCGCAAATTCTCGTCATCTAGATCTCCTTGCACGGTTGTTGTTGTAATGAGTTTTTTCATTGCTTTTACAGCTGCTTCAGCATGTCCGTTGGATTGGTAGTAATGTGGTGTGGATGGTGCAGCACTAACACCCCAGCGTTTCAAGAACTGGTTAAACTGACGAGAAGCGAATTGAGGACCGCCATCAGATCTAAATCGCACCTGGGACTCCGAGCTCCACAAATGCTCGTCGACATGCATAGATGGTGTGGCGAGATGTAGTTGTCCCCTTTGGAAAAGACTACAGGCCACCCTGAAAGTCGATCCACATATAAGAGAAAATCTCGTCCTGCGTAGTGGAAGAAGTCTGCTGATACATCTTCAAACACTCTCTTTGGTAGAGGTTCCGATCGCAGTGGCTCGCGTTGCTGAGAGGGTCGGTGTTCTTGGCACTTATTGCAACTTGCCACTGTCGTAGCGATGTCATTACGCTTGCGTGTTCGCCCGCCGGATATCTCGTTTTCTGTAGCGTCCTTTCCTGGCGATTTTGTTACACTTGATCGTGTTATGGCACGAATTGGTTTGGGGTAATCATTCGGCACGATTCCCAACTCTCGGCAAACACACCAAGCCAGCAGAAGTCCTTTTTGCTCTTTGCAAATAAGAACCGTCTCTTTCATAGATTTGTCTGCTGCATGAATGTGAAGGTCTACTGTGCCAACGCATTCGAATGATGTACCATTAGCAGCAATAATTGTGTCCTCAGGAGGGCGACATGTGTTTCCAATGTCTAATCCTATTCGTTTTAGGATATCAAGCCCTGCAACAGTGGCTTCGGCCCCTGTATCTGGTGTTGCCTGTGCTGTTGTGATGAAGCTGTCATCAGCATTTCGGTGAAGATGTACCTTGATGCGTGGGGCACGACGGTGTTTTTTGTTTCCCAGAATGTCCAGCACGCGAATCTGATTCATTGTGGTCGAAAGCTTTTTGTTTTGACGGCAACACGTAGCCCAATGACCCATTTTTTTGAAGACTGAACACTCACTGCGTCGTGCAGGACATTCATCACGCGTGTTATGAGCCGATTTGCCACAACTGTGGTTGTGTTTTGAAGTGGTGGTATTTCTAGTTTTACCACGTTGCCATGTTTTCTTGCCGACTTTGTCTATTTTCGTGTGGCCTTGGGCATTGTTCGCAAGTGTAGCTTCATCATTCCTTGCTGATTCGTCACTCCTACAGACATCAACTGTTGTCTGCAGAAAAGGGGGAGGCGTGTATGTTAACAACTTTCGTCTTGTTTCTGGATCACGAATTCCCGACATAATTCGCGTTGTAAGACGATCGTCTATGCAATGCTGGCAAAGATCTGCGTTGTTGGCAATTTCTCGTAAGACAATGTAAAATTGGTCGAATGGCTCGCCTTCCTCCTGCTTCCGTTCTTCTAGTGCGACCCTGTCCAGTGTAACATTTCGTTTTCCTCGAACATGTTCTTGGATTCGGTCTAAGATCGCTGTGACGGTTATACCGGCATCATTGTCTATACCTATGGCCAATTGCAATGTAGCACGCATTTCAATAGAGAGACTGGTGTGCAATATGGCTCTCTGTTGGCGTGCTGGGAGACGGTCGAGCTGTTCCAGCTCTACGAAATCCTCCCATGATCGCCTCCATGTTGCTAGTTCTCGTAATGTTATGTCTGCTGCCATTGGCTCAGGTGGTCTAGTTTTAGCGTGTGCGCCGGTATAAGTGTGTTGGACGTTGGTCTCGGTGCGTTGAGTCTGTGAATCATTAGACTCGTCATTGGCGCCGTTGCTGCGTTCATGCGGTGGTGAATTGTTGCGGACACGTATGTCAAGGGTCTCGCAGAGGAGACGCATCGACAGTTCATGTCTTTCATCGCGTGCGCGCTCCCGTTCCTGTTCCAGCTGTTTGCGTTTATACTCGCGTTCTTCTTGCTTTGACAAGAAAGTGATAAGCCAGTCTGGTGCGTTTGTGGCGCCATAGCGCGGATCTTGGTTAATGTCAACGCTAGTTGCGCGCTCTAGCGGGTCTTTAGGAAGCTCCGCGGCACTAGGTTTATTGATAGCTCGTGATTTTCGTTCCATTTTGCCGCTAACGTTCATAGACAAACCGACCGTTTAACGTCTAAGTTCGAGCTCGTGGTCTTTTGCCGACTGCACCATGTTAAAGCTCATGATGAGTGTAACACAACGAATGTATTGAACGTGTTTAATACATATCGAAGTGGTGAATAAGAACATACAAGGGTGCGCGTTACAGAGTCGCGGTAAAGCAATAATGGCCTCTCTGTGTCGACTGACAAGTCACGGGAGGTCTCGTTACCTAAAGGGAGACAACACGACCACCCGTCCAAGAGTCAAGCAAGTGTACATTAATGCAATACATGAAATCGTACAAACACCGTTTACATCTTAGTGGTTTCTAGTTATAATACATTATCATATGTGCATTGGTCCACACAACTGCGACGTAATCCTCACCGTCCAGTTTGCTTGATGTTATACGCACGAAGCCAACTGTGTGACAGGTTGGCTGATGCCGGGCGCCTGGCTGAGTCAAACACGTTCCCTGTGGTAAACGGATCACCGAAGATGGTGGTTAGAGAAGACATCGATCGGAGGTCACGGATACCTTGGACAGACGACATGATAAATACCACTGACATGAATTTTCGAAACAAAGAATTCAAGTACATCCAAGCGTAACATGACTAATATCTGACAAAGATAAAGACGGACGGATATTTAGTCACAAACCAATATTTGGAGAGTCCTTGTATATGTTAGTTTTATCATCAGATTATGTTTCTTCTTGTAGCCAAAAAGGGGATATCCGAGCCAGAAATGAAGCGTGTGAAACGAGGATGGCGTAGACGTGGACGGGCGTTTAGACGGGCGTTTGGACGGGTTACTCTGCGAATCGGGCGAACATGGTCACGTTTTCTCATACGTGCTATCTGTGGGTGGTTTAGATGCATACGACCAGGACCGCCCCCTGGTTAGCATGTATACATAATACAACATTTCGACCTCTGTCATAGTATATGTCGTCTTTGTAGTGACTACTAAAGGAGCAGCTGATATGTCACAGCTGTCACAACAAGACGCTTGTCAGTATTCATTCATTTATATTTGCAGCTGGTATTCTTAGGTTTGATTGTTACCGATCCAGCGGCGTACTTAACATAACACAATGCAGTACTCATTTATTGTCACTCACAATACGCTAGTTTCTCATTGCCTGTTAAACGTTTGAAGTCGTGTACACGAAATTATGTTATAATATTTTCAGGAAGGCTGTTGCAAACATCATTACAAAACTACATTATCCTTACAGTAAATGCTTAGAATTATAAAACGATGTATGTATGTATGTATGTATGTATGTATGTATGTATGTATGTATGTATGTATGTATGTATGTATGTATAAAGCATGCATGCATGCATGCATGTATGTATATATGTATGCATGTATGCATGTATGCATGCATATATGTATGCTTGTATGTATGAATGTATGTATGTATGGGGTTGCTCTGCTGGAGGGGTTAATATTGTCAAAGTTGCTTAATCACGGGAAGTACGTCGCTGCTGAAGACGTCAAGCTGTGGCTCTTTCCCAGACAGTTTACGCTTAATGCTAGTGGGGAGAAGGGATTGCCGAGGTTCAGCCTCTTCTGGCAGTGCGGTTCGCATAACAGTGGATCACAGCAATGAAGGTTGAGTATATTGACATTTAAAAAAAGTTGTTTTACCGATTATATTACAAAACAAAGTTTTTATATCTACATATTCTACACAATCAAACTTATGCCTTCTGAGTAAATCATGGCTTCACTTGGAAGTGTACAAAGTATTAACTCGTGTATTGTTTGAAAACCTATTGTGTTTGCCATTTGTTTTCATGATTAAGTACTTTTCGTTTTAGTCAGTTGTGTAGCTTTTCAGCTTTGATACTCGTATTAAACTTTACAGATCGCACCTCGCCAACTCTGTACTGCCCGTCCGACATTCACAAGACAGCCGACTCCACCAGAGTTTACTGGAGTGAACCAGAGGCGCAAGATGACCGGGACGGCAAGATCACGTACGGGTGTCTGTGTGTGCTTGTGTGTACGGTTAGTGCGTGCGTACGCGTACGTATACGTAACGCACGCGTGTACATATGTATGGCGATAATGCATATATGAAGTTCTAAAAGCCAATAGCACTCCCTGCCTAAAGTCGATAATTAATCATTAGTACCATGCATGTATGACAGGCACGTTTCGGTTAAGGCTAGGTTGTATGTGTGTATTCGAATTGAACGACGTTATGGTTTAGAAGTGATCCATCAGATGTGTGGTTGTAATCTATTAATATAAAAAAAAGTGTTACAGTCAGTCTTACATTCGCTCGTCATCAGACGGAATGGGGCATTTCGATATTGTAGTGCAATTGTCTGTGCCGTTGGCATCATTTTGTACACATAAGGAAGTTCCATATATGATGTCATTCACCTCTAGAAAACGAACAGAACGTTGTAGTCTTTTATCGTTTGTCCATATCAGCCATAATATAGATTTACACATTGAGACAGAACGTAGCCTAATATTAGTCATTATTGTATTCAGTTGTTCTTTAGCCGTTGTTTTCTGCAACGATCTCCAGTGGTATTTATTTCCACATGTTGTAAAGCGCCACGAACATTATAACATTGGATCTGGCGCTATATGAAATAAAATATATTATTATTATTATTATTTTATTTATGAAACGCATAACAATCACTAATGCCCGGAACATTAGGTGCCGGTTCCGTATGCAGCGTAAACATGGTAATGATCGGACCGAAACATGCAAATTAAAATTAAAATAAATGTTTAAGTCTACCTCAATCTTTGGGCAGACAATATATTTCCAGGGACGTAGCAAGCGGTAGAGCAGTATAAACCAGTTGACTGCTAATTTCAACCGCTAATGTTCTCTCAACCAGTCCAATGTTTGAGAGTGTGGTACGGCCTTGATATTTACTCTATAGCGTAGAATATTTTGTTAGTACATATGAATGCGAAAATGTACTTTTAATAGAATATTTTGTTAGTACATATGAATGCGAAAATGTACTTTTAATGTCAAGCCTTTGCTTCTCAAATGTATAGTGCATATCGGAAGTATAGGCACCGGCCTGGTCTGTACTACTCCGAGGGAACGACAACAGTCGGCTACTATTCCAGAGACAGGGCCGGCAACTACGCAAGTTGTAGCTTCAACATATACATCAGTGGTCAGTAAGCAAACGTCCATTTCGGGGTGGCTCTCGCAAACATCATACATACTGTGCATGTGTCGCGACAAATGGTAACATTCCCGACCAACAATAATTATGCACAGAAATTAATTTAGCAGCAGCATGAAGTAATCCAATCAGTCATGCCATCTAACAGTAACTGTCAAACAATGTGTCTAGAAGATTCTGGGTAAACATCCGAGTTACGTAAAAATGGAAAGTACGTATAATACAAAGAGGTCGTGAGAGCGACAAACAGTGGCGCCATTTCAAGGAGCCTTGTCAATCGAGCCTAGTCTCGCTTAGCTTCTAGGCTCTAGCGCTTCTGTGAGCAGAGTTTGACCGAACACGATTTGTTTCATTGTTACCGTCAGAGGGCACCACCGATCTGATTAATTAAAATTATACTACGTTTATATGTATAGTGCGTATAACGGGATTTAGTAAATAATGTAATACAAAAAAATGTACCTCAGAATAGAAAGAATTCGCACAAACTTCTTACGGGATTCGAAGCCGGCACTATAAACAAAGTCCCGTTTAGAAAATCAAGTTCCATGCTCGGCCACAAATTGCAACCTGTTGCAATCTGTGTGATTTGTTTTGGCATTTATACGGAGAACAAAGCGAACACAGTGTTCAATGTGATATTGTTCGTAATGTTCGATGCGGTTCTTTTCCTAGTTTTAGTGGTGGCGACAATCGGTGGCCCCACAGCAAGGAGTATGGCTAATTGAGAATTGAGAATGTATCAAAAATACAACAATGTCAAATTTATAATACAAGACGTTCAAAGAATTTAGCAACACCTGATTCATTATTTATTTTTAATCTCATACGTGAACCTGTCCCCATGATGGTAAACAAAAACCAGCCCAAGCAACAACCAAAGTTAGGGACATTTTCAAAATCAGTCATATACTTATCTAAACAAAAACCTGTTTTGTCAAACCACAGTTTCTTCTGTTGCAGTGACACGTTGTCGAGCCCCAGTTCGCATCAGTCATGGATATTTCGTCTGCAGGTGTGTAACACACATCGATTAGTATTTAGATGACACAGTAAAATATATATATATATATATATATATATTATATATATATATATATATATATATATATATATATATATATATATATATATATATATATATATATATATATATATATATATTGCTCAGATTATTTGCTTAGTAGTGACACATATGTGTAGTCACTTACTGAAAACATTGATAATACCTTTAATGTCGATACAACTAATTCATCTTCCTTTCCTGATATAGACCAGGTTTTAGTACATTCTATTTTTGTTTCTTCATTTATGAGAGTTTTAACTGAAAATAATGTGATCTTCTAAATTATGTAGTCAAGAACATGTATTAATGTATTAAATGTAGTATGTTTTCTCTTGACTAACTTTACCGACAGTAACAAGATATCGGCAACATACAAATATATGCAACAGTTAGGAATATAATAAATGTTATTACCTATTTGTTTGTGAACGCTATATTTTTAGTTAAAGTGAAAACCTGAGATCATTGCATTGTTCACTACACATTCACTTTTAATATATCAAGTCTAATTTTATAGGTGTGTGCCAATATTTAGTAACTTTGGTAACTCGAGTATGGCCCTCTTTCTCGCAGACCTAGCCATGATTACCGTTATGGTGGATGGTGTCGATATGGCTGCTACCGTGGATACAGGATTAGTGCGGGTTATGTCGCATCTCTGATGGAGTGTCATGGATCTGGTGACTGGTCCAGAGGAACACCATCTTGTGAAAGTAGGATATGTTTGTTTCTGTTATAATTTTGTTCTCCTCTGTATCCCCGAAGTCCGGGTCGAGACTGACATCGGTCCAGGTCGTCGAGTTTGTCCTTCTCCTTCCGTCACTGTTCGTATTTCACTGTCGTCTTCACCACCCGTCTCCGCTCCCCTCTATGTTATAGTATGATATAGATATGGTCGTCGTGTTTATGATATGATGTAGACATTATTTAATATTTAAAAATAAACTGAACATATTCACTCACATGGCTACAGGAAGGATGTCTTAATTGGTTATTGTTGGCCTTTTTCAATGCACCTTAAATTTTGGTAGTTTGGCTGAAAAACAGCTATGGTTTGGTTTCTTCGGCGACAGTAGACGAAACTAAACAAAACCCTATTTTGAATGAGGCAATTGTATTGCGTATGGGACAATTGGAGAAACTGCAACACACATTGTACACAGTTGACATGATAATTGCATCTATTTAATTTAATTGCCAAGACCTTGTGCCTTCAGAAGAAATATTTCTTCCCTATACAAAAGTCAAAGTCAATCTCTGTCACAGTTAAATGCATTACCCTGTGATAACGGCATATAGGCCTACAAGTGGCAGCAGCGAGAATGCGTGTACTTGAACCATTTGCGCTATATTATACATTTTATTTATAAGTATCCTTATTTGAGGGGGATTGCATGCCTGTTTGAGCAGTGCCTTAGACGCACTAGGCAGTAGCTATGTCTAATGATATGTCGTCTGTCGGATGAAAACCACATTTCATGTTTCGTGCTCATAAGCCAGATCAATTACTTACTTGAATTACTGACTTGCAGAGGTTCGCTGTCCACTTCTCTACCCAAAAGCACACATGACTGAGTTGATAGTGGTTGTTAGTTTTGGAAGTAATGAAGAATAGTATACCGCGCATCATATATTAGGATTAATATATATAAAACATGTCATGTTTGGAGAACACCTTAATATAGTTATACTGGGTGCTGTTTTTGTGCCATGTGTAGGCATACCATTTTTATTCGAACTCAAGATCAACAAACATGTACACAATAAACAAATGATAACGTGACGTAGTGCCATAAAATGTGGATGAGTTGTCATGTAATTACAATGACACTGCAGTAAACGGTGACTGGGGCGACTGGAGTCAATGCAGTCGCAGCTGCGGCGGAGGCAACACGACTCGACACCGTCTGTGTGACAGTCCACCGCCTGACCCCGACGGACGACCGTGTGACGGCGACAGTGAGGAGTGGCAGGAATGTCACACGGAAGACTGTCTAGGTACCGTGCCAACAGTAACAGTTTAACAAACACATAAATAATATTACGATACAATTGGCATTAGTGTAGAATGATATAATGCTACAAACTGCATTACTGTAGGAGCTAGATAGACAACATGTGCTGCAGAAGTACTAGTAAATATCAACAAGTATCAATTGCATGGCAAACCAGTAATTGGCAAAGCCATTTGTCTGGCTTGCATATACCTTGCCCATGTTGAATAAGATCCTGAAAACACAATAGCCCACGATGTGTTATAATGGTTCCCAACAGAACGTGATGATGGCGAACCAATTTGACAGTTGTGTGAAACCAGTGCTCTATGGGGAATTGCCATTGCCTGCTAGTATTTAGCAGTGCCCTTGGGGCATACAAACCATATGTGTTTTCACGTGTATATCTTTTTTTTTTAAACTTATCTCTGAGCCGCAATCCCTAGTAAACTCTGCAGTCAGCTGCTGCCCTGTGACATGTGTTGTACTGTTTGAGCGACAGTAATAAGACTAACACAGAGTCTGCATGAATGTATATTTGCAGTTTGCGGCGAGCTGCAGCCGCCTGATCACGGCTCCGTCAACTGCAGCGACGGCGGACTGTACCGCGGTCTGTGACGACGACTACGAGTTCAGCATCGAGCCTCTGGATTACTACTACTGCGGCCCAGACACGGCCAATAGGTGGAGCCACCAGACGGAAGATAATCCGCATGCGCAGGTGCCTGATTGCGCAGGTGTGTACATGGTTCCTCCAGTATTTCTCATAAATTGAATGTATAATATAATAATGATTAAACATTAGAACATTTGTATATACAGTATACAATACTTCAATTCAAACACTATATTTACATTCTATTCTATAAGTATGATGAATAAAATAATAGTTAAATAGTGAACTTTTGAACTGCAGTGGAGAAACATTAATCATTATGTAGATTTGGTATTGTGAAGTTTAACGGTAGTGTGACGATAATGCAGATTTCTTCGTTCTTTTTAAAAAAGCTTGATAAAATAATACTTTGTAAAGGCTTTCAGAAGATCAACCTGTTATCTCCTCCCGCCAGTAAACTTGCACACATAAAATATTTAGTAACATCCACACGATCTACTAGTAGTTGTGACATTAAAAAAGTAATGTCAGCACTGTAGCTAAGTGCAAGATATAGTTTTGTTTTGCTTCTCCGTTGTAGCTATATCGGGGTTATGTCAACATTCTTTGTGTTATCAAATAGGCAATTTTAGTAGTGCTATTTGTCATTTGAACAAAATACAATTGATGTCACTAAATCTGTCAAAGTATATTCCATGGTGGTAGGAAATAAAACTGATATAGTGTACAGAAACACGTTATGTCAGACTTAGTTTATGTCAGAAACTCTGGCCAACTTAGCTAACTGTACGCTTGCTGTCCTCTTGTAGAAATGTGTGACGCCACAGACGTTGTGGCTGAGGCGAAGACACGTTCCCTGGAGACAGTCACGCGTATTCCTTGCATCAAGAACGGCACGTGTCATGTCAGAGCTGAGTGTCACCTGCAACAACACGGAACACAGTCGTCGCCGTCGCCGTCGCCGTGAAACGACGCCACTTCTTACTGTCTCACTTCTCTTGTCTGTTTCTGGTGATGTCGTTGACAATGGCAACAGTGACGCTGTAAATTCTACTGACGAAGGTTAATTTATATACAGTTTTATCCACCTACCTTATATTACCTATTTATGTTGCTACATGTTTATATTAAAATATATGTTTTGTCCTCCAAGTCCATTCATTATGTGTTGGAAACAACGAATAATACAACCAGAGAAGATTTTACATGTGTGTGACAGACGGAAATACACAATGGCACACTTTAGACAGACTTCAAAGAAAAATGGATATTTGGAAGTTTAAATAATATTTTCATTTTCCAGTATTTGTCAGTTTATATCACTCTTGAGAGTGAGTAAGCAATATTATATTGTCTATACGCCACACGATAGTTAGCGTACATAGCAGGTGAGTAAGCAATAGCTAAATGTTTTAATAATTTTCATCTTAATATACAATTTCAGCGACAATACAGACATTACGATATTATAATGCCGTTGCAGTTACGATATTAATATGCTTGTTTATAGTATGGAACACTTTAAGCATAACGTCCTGATGTATACTGATGACAGGTGATATTATCAGTGAAGTGAAGGTCATCACTGCATGCCTCGTCATTGCCGTCAACTAGCAGTTAAACTGGAGAATGTCACATGAACCCATACACTTGTTACCTCCCCAGATGTTATGTCGGACATACTGGATGGTGCCAGTGACTTGTAAACAGCTGCCAAAGTGTTGGAGGCCCGAGCGGATGACGGTAACTTGACGGTGTTTGTTGACGGTGTCAAGTACGTCGTCGCGGAACAGAACATCACTGGACTCGTCAGCTGTGCACCGGGTACGACCCGCGTGTCCATTTTGCGTGGTAAGTCGCACTATTTGCTTTAATATTTACCAATTATGTCAGTGTAACACAAATCATACAAAAACAATATTGTAGTATGAAAATCCCTGTTAAATTTATCAAAGAAATGTGGTGTTTTTACACTAAGTAACTTTTATAAAGTACGATGTTGACATCACTGCCATATTTGGAGTTAAACTCGAGAGTACATCAGGTGGCGCCACTGGGCTATCAATGTAATTATTGTTCAAGTGATTCACATACTCCTTCGATATCGCAAGAGTTGTTAAACACGCCATTATGTATGCCAGTAATATAATTGACATGTTGATATTATAGTCATCAGGAAACCATTTGGAAAAGTGTTTGAGCAGCTTGACATGAAGAAATTAAACGTCTGCTTTGCTCACCCTGAGTTATTGACCATTGTTGTCTAATGTCACAGTGGCCTGCACTAGAGGCACTTACAACAGCGAAGAAGTCTGCCTCAAGGGTCCATACGGGCTTTACCAAGACGACCCTCAACAGACGTTCTGCAAGGCATGCCCTGATGGCTTCACAACACCTGGGACTGGTTCGAAATCCCGTCAAGAATGCAATGGTCAGTATGTGGAGTTTGATATTAAATATCGTTATGAATATAGATTGGTATGACTAATCACTTAAGTTAACATCATGTTCTCCAACAGTTTCTTGCACGTTCGCGAAAAAGGTTTATGTAGCTGCATTTTCAAACTGTAAGTTTGGTATTTGTTATTGTTTCAAGAATAATTTCCAATTAATGTTGAAATGCGACATTTGATAACATAATTATGTTCTTTCAAGTGGCATTTTCTTCAAATGTTTTTTCTTTGTTGTGTCATTTTCCACTTCCTGTTCTAATAAAAAATAACCTACCACACATGAGACACTGTAGTTTTCATACCTCCATTTTGTTCGCTACATATATAAAAACACATATACTTTACCTTTATCTTTTCATTTATCTGAACTGATTACTTTCCTCCTGAAGTGGGGTGCAGTCCTGGCGAGTACATTAAAGACCACGTTTGTGAGAAGTGTCCAATTGGCTTCTATCAAGACCTGCCAGCTCAGGCCGCATGCAAGGGATGTCCAGACGGCTTCACGACCCTTGACATAGGAATGGCGCTTGCTAGCGAATGCAATGGTGAGTGTTGTGATCATGGTTCCTGTTGGGGGTGACATGGTGATGTCCACGTGAGGCCATGCCTGCCTGGTCGTAGTACAGAGAGAAAAACAGACAGAATGATACAGAGAAGATTAATATCTAAAGTAACATAGACAGTCATTGGTTTCGCTATTGGGGTCTCACCCACACCCCACCAAAATAAAAACACACGAACTGTTGAATGTGAAAAATATAAGAGTAAGAGTATATAGTGAATAGTTTTGCTGATATTGATAACTGGCCTAAACAATGCTGCATATTGAATATTGTGAAACGTATGTAATAATTTTATTTTGCAGTGACGTGCACCGCAGGCACACATAGCACCAACCACGTGTGTGAGAAATGTCCTGTCGGCTTCTATCAAGACCTGCCAGCTCAGGCCGCGTGCAAGGGATGTCCAGACGGCTTCACGACACTTGACAGAGGAATGTCGCACGCTACCGAATGCAATGGCAAGTTTCAATCAATCTAATATAAGTATTCACACAGAGCAATCAGCATATTGCGTTGTGATTTATCATAATGGAAATTAGGATTGAGGCGCTGATTATATCCGGTTCATTTTAGGACGGCGGTTAAATATTTGTATGACTGTAAATACGGACATGGTACTGAAAGGAAATGTGTAGCATGATATGGTGTATGCGAGTGCATATGTGTGTGTGCATATTTGGCTACACTGTTAGTATTGCTTCTTATTTATACTTAGACATTTTTTTGGTGGTTTCCAACAATTTCTCTGTAATTTTACCCAATTTTACTCAATTGTATTCAATGTTGATCAGTAGTTATTAAATAATGTTTTGAAAACAACACTGATCTAAGGTTAAGCAAGAATGAAACTAAGACATCCAGAATTGAGTCACAGTTGAGAGGAAACTGCCCTTAGAAACGGTGTTTGTGTTTCCAGTGTCCGTTGCCGTCGCTACCACCTCAAACGATGACGGGCCACTGGGAACAGGTATGGTAATATTTTGTTATATCAATTATGTGTGTGTGTGTGTGTGTGTGTGTGTGTGTGTGTGTGTGTGTGTGTGTGTGTGTGTGTGTGTGTGTGTGTGTGTGTATATATATATATGAATATATATATGAATATATATATATATATATATATATATATATATATATATTCACTCGAAAGAAGAAAACATGTTCTGACATGCAACATACTGTGACATGGAAGGGAATCATGGTCAATGACTAAATACTTAGTATGGAACATGTCGGCAACATAAGTATGTTTTTAGACGAATGCTTATACAGTATTGTGAAAAGAAGAGCAATGAAGACTTATATCCCATACTGTGACATGGACGGGAATCATGGTTAATGATTAAACACTTAGTATGGAACATATCGGCAACATAAATGTGTTTTTAGACGAATGCTTAGAGTATCGTGAAGAGAAAAGAAAAGCAACGAAGACAATAAGAACAGCTAGCAAAAAAAGAAAGATCATATTTCAAATCCAGGAAAGATAAGCATAGTATCTTGGCTATGTGACGAGAAATAGAAAAAAAAGAACATGTAGTGACAAGGGAAACATTGAGGAAAAAGGCAGGGGTCGGCGAAGAAATAAAATCATTGATGGACTGTCAGTCTGGCTAGGACAAGACCGTGGGAAATGGAGTGTCATGATCGCCAGCGCCTGCATCAGACATGGCACCTGGCATTGATACTTCGTCAATTCATGACGTCAACACTAAGATTGTGAACATTCTTCATAGTGTTGTTATTTGCATTAGACCAGAGTGTGGGAAAGGCAATAATGTATTCAACCACAATTAAATAAATAAATATGAAACAAACAGTTATTCCCTGTTTTACTTTTACTAACTACATCAAACAAGCTGCAGCCACACTTGAAACTAGACCAGCGTTTCTCTACGCATCCGACACCACAGGAAACATAAATACTTTTGTATTGTTCTGCAGCGAGTTAGGTGCTTAACATTGTACGTCTCATTGATTCTTCAATATAGATTGTAATCACATCATGGTAAAACTGCAGTACTGCTGCACAACATAAACATATTATTATGAAAAACTGGTATGTTTTTGTTCCAACTCAGGAGCGGTCCTGGCCATTGTGAGCTGCCTGATTGTGTCTGTTGCGCTGGCTGTTGTCGCCGGGTACATCTTCTATCACAAGACGTGAGTCAATTGTATTAACATCGTGATGTGGCCATAGCTACCAAAAGAGTAACCAGTTCTGAGAAATATCAAGGATAATATGAGTGTGACGTGTCAGTGTGAGGAGATGTCTGCGCATAGAGTAAGTGCACTTTCTGTGCACAACAACGTTTTAAATGAGGGAACTGTGTTCTGTGCCCTTGCTGTGTTGCTGCCGTCTTATGTATTTGCAAATATGTCCTATTTTAGTCTGCTATGCAACGCATTGTTTTACAATTGTGTAGATGTGTACGCCTACGAAAATGTATATGTACAACGAGACCTGTCATTGCTAAGACTATTGATTGCAGCCATGGTTCGGTTGCGGCCAGCTCCAAGAAGGGCTACACGCCTCGTGACAGACCTCCCTCGCGTGTTGCCTGGAACTAGTGACACGCCTAACACACCTCCCTCGCGTGTTGCCTGGACCTAGTGATACACTTGATACACCTCCTTCGCATGTTATGTGGACTTAATGACACAGCTGGCAAACCTGCCTGGACGACAATAGAAGACCAAGATACCGTCTGCTTCCAAGTAGTTGGCAGAGAGCCGGTGTGAATAGCCACGTCTAATCAATGCACTGGTGATAGGTGTGTCACTCGCTTGTCATTCGCTTAGTACTTAGCAAACCTATCTATAATTGTGTGAATGCATATAATATATATATATATATATATATATATATATATATATATATATATATATATATATATATATATATATATATATATATATATATATATATATATATATATATATATATATATATATATATATATATATATATATATATATATATATATATATATATATACTTTGTTGTATGTGGTTTGGCATTCAGTCTTTCAAGGACAATATTATTATCTTGATTTAACTAAAATATACTTTGTCCAATACTTCAAAATTACATTACCGAAGTATTGTTTGACAATCAATTTTACTTAATGGACAGAATGAGTGCGGTATTTTTATAATATTCCAAGCCTACCCAGAACAGGACTGTTAGCACAAAGTAAAGTGTTATCCCTCAGTATGTTTAGACCTCATTCTATGTCTTGGTCATGCTTGTATATTTTTACAATTTGTTGACGTAGTTAATACCTGATATTTTGGTAAGTGCGATTGCAAAGCCAAACAAACATCATTCCACGCAGGGGCGTCCACAGGAATATATATATATATATATATATATATATATATATATATATATATATATATATATATATATATATATATATATATATATATATATAAACAAACGTAAAGTTAATATATACTTTGGCCCACGAATATACGTCCAAAAAAATCCAGACCCAGATCCAGGGGCCCCCCTTGCCCCCCTACGGACGTCTATGATTCCACGTTATACTTTTTCACATTACATACGTGTATTCTTATTCATCGAATTGTGAACAATAAATTATGAAACTGGTACTTTTGCTTATAAATTGCCATAGCCGTTGTAAGTTGATGTTTTGACTGGTTCTTTGCTGTGGGCCTTCTTCGTGTTAACGTGTATGAAAGAAAAACACACGTTGGCAGTGCTTAGGGGAAAACATCAGGGAACAAATATCAAATATCATTGTTCGTGCACTGTGTGTGGTTTTTTACATATTATTCCAGACACTCCAGTGTGTGGTTGTTTATATATTATTCCAGACATCCCAGTGTGTGGTTGTTTATATATTATTCCAGAAATTCCAGTGTGTGGTGGTTTATATATTATTCCAGACAATATATTACTGAATGTTGGGGCTGCAAATGCCAAAGATAGGAAATGGTATCATCCGGCAAAGATATAAACTACTGAAAACAACTACTGTTTGTTTAGATTGACAATGTGCTTATTTATATTGTACATTCACAATTGTGGTAATGCATTCAAGTAGCAATGTTTACTCGAATTGCTTGTTGCCATGTTGTGGTTTCAAAATAAACTCATACAGCAGCGGCATGATTATTTCATGACACTTTCTTTCGTATTGTGTGCTATGTATGCCAAGTGTTTTAGGACAAAGTATTTACTGCTACGTTGTACGGAAACTGTCATTGTGTCACAATTAGTGACGACCTGTACGCCCAGAAAATACTGCATAATGTTGTAACAGAAAGTGAGTAGTATTCATAAATTGTAAGAAGACAATGTGTACAGTAGCTTCAAAGAATAAATACACCAAGTAGCACTGTAACCTTAAAAGCAGATATGCTCACGAAATTAAGAACATAATTGCAATAGCAAAGAAACGATTCCGATTTGTTGGGTCAGATAGATCGCATTAGCATCCAATCAACCTTGTCAAGATGTGTATTCGATTATATCGGTTTCTACAGATGATGGAAGTTACAATAGCAACACATCTACATGGTATTAAAGTGCATTGCCAGACGTTCCTCTGAGTGAATTACCAAAGGATATCACTGTAATGGTATGAGGACACACCGAAGTCGTAGTTTCCTTGCAAGGAACGTGGTTATGCTTATGGAAGCACGCCGCTTCGTACACTCGAGTTTCACAATTACCCTCGGCCTGTTTACTCACAAGTCCTTAGTATCATTGTCCAAAGTAATATAATGTAGTCCAAAACATTACGATCACCTTTCGCGCCAAGTCAGTCCACGAGACACAAATAAAAATGTGCTGCCATCTGTGGCGGTGATTTCATAAAATATTAGTCCTCTACATTCACCAGATGGCGGCACGTGGCGCACAGCATACTTTGACTTTGACGTTTAAAGGGAAACAAACTTCTTTACTTTGAACTGTGCACCTATAATAGTTACTGAAACCTAGCCATTTGCAACTACAATAAAACGTTTCACGCCTGAGATTTATTTGATCACGTGAATATCAAATGTGTCGCACACTACACTCCTGTGTTGAAATGTAATACTGTTCAGTATGCATGTGACAGTTGGCATTGTCGTTGGTCACCACCCGGTTGAGGCACCTCACGTCGATATTCAATTCATCATTCATAAGGGGCCATCAAATAAGTACGTCACAACAAATATGTGTGTGGGGATGTCGGGGTAAGCGTTACGGAGCATTACATGGGGGTGGGTATGTTTTGTTGATTATTACGTAACCATTAAAAATTAACGTTTCAGCTCGTCTAAGTATTGATATCAGTCTGACAATATTAATTACCTTGCCTGTTTGTGTATGAAAGGGAGCGTATCAGTACAAAAAAGAAATACCAAACTATCCACCACGTGTATTATTACACTATTAGAATGCACACAAATATGGAAATTTTATATCATCGTTTATTAGTAGTTACACAAACTTACATTCTACCTGTGAACTACGAATCAAAAATAGACATGCAACGAGGTGTGGGAAGGATCTTTTGTCAAAACGACCGTAGTTTTATGGTGTGTGTACACCAGCGTTATGAAGCATTACAACAGGTGGGGACAAGGGTGTCAAAAAGAAAAAAATGCGTGTATAGTATAGTATAGTATAGCGAGATCGAAAATGAGGCTTGACGTGATGGGAAGCGATGCATGTAGAAAGCGAAACTTTATTTATTTCAACAACAAACACATTTAACATAGCGACTTCATTATTACATAAAAAAGGAAGCGCACAGGAAACAGTACATCCAACGACTACAAAAACTGCAGTGATTTGTGTTTGATGGTGTTATCACAGATGCGATATCATTCACTGGTATAAACCCGTGCATCCAAACGAATACATCACACGACTGCTCGGCGGTCAGAGAGCCGGACTGGCCTTTGAGATTACCGGTGTTCGAGTCCAACTACTGCCGTTTGGCGCTCGCCCCACTTTGCTGCGTCTTTCGGAAGATACACTAAGAAGCCATTGGTCCCTCCTATCTCGTGTCTATTCCTGGGGTTTAAAAGATGAAAGATGTTTAAAGAGTGAGTCAAAAAACCTGTCGTAGACTCACAGGCCAATTTTGTAGAACGAGACAATTTCAGCTATAGGTTTTTCACTCCCAGCGTATTTCAAAACTTAACATATAGACTGTCAGTTGAACTTACCTCATACGTATTCGTAATGCAGTTTCAGCTATACGTGAACATATCCATTAAGCTTTTGTGTGAGAGGGGTGTGGCAGAAGGAGGTTGGTCCTAAAAATTGGATGAAGGTCAGAGGTTGACCTAAAACATAGGTGGGGGTGGACTCTCAAAATTGGTGGGAGGTGGGAGATTAGCCCCTGACAGGTATTTTTCTGTTCATGCCATGCGTGAGTGCTTTTCCACCAGTAAGCGTGTCGATTTGTTCTTAGACTACAGTAAAATTACTGGTGTTTTACCTGTCCTGCCAAGTGATTCGTAGATATCTAGAATACATGGCTTGTAAAACTTAACTTAGATCGATGGCGGGTGCTGGCGTGTACAGACTGGCGTGTACAGAGGATTTCGAGAGAAAGAAAGGAGCACGAGTTGCAGATGCAGAGAGCTTTCGCTGCGGGGACAAGGCAAGTGCTCCGCAGAGGAAAACTAATAATAGACGGCGTTGTCGTGTCTATTGCCTAATCACTTAGGTGACAGACACCTTTGCTGGTGCACAGCCATATACCAAACAATGTCTTCTTGAGCGCCTCGACTGTTGACATCCTCTGACTGCGGTGATCATCTGACTTCTGTTGTGTATCAGTTACGCCATCTATGATGACACTCTAAAAT
Organism: Lamellibrachia satsuma; assembly: GCA_033239005.1. Classification (NCBI taxonomy): domain Eukaryota; kingdom Metazoa; phylum Annelida; class Polychaeta; order Sabellida; family Siboglinidae; genus Lamellibrachia; species Lamellibrachia satsuma. The sequence continues at coordinate 1,338,330 of BSQZ01000056.1, forward strand.
ACTAGAGAAATTAATGTTGAAGAGATTATTAGATTTTCTGGATAGAATTGATGTTTTGTCTAAATATCAATTTCGATTTCGCAAAGATCATTCGACTATATTAGCGATTATTGAAATAATAAAAATATTAGAAAATCTCTTGAAAATGGCGATTTACTTGCTGGAGTGTACCTTGATCTAAGTAAGGCTTTTGACACCGTTGATCATGAAATACAGTTGTATAAGCTGGATTACTACGGAATAAGAGGCCAGGTATGTAAATGGTTCAGACATTATATAAATGATACACAGCGACGTGTTAGCAGTAATGGCACAGTTTCAGAATATGCTCATGTTCAAACTGGCGTCTCGCAGGGCTCCATTTTGGGGCCAGTGTTATTTCTATTGTACATTAATGAGATCTCTAATGCTGTAGACAATGTACCTTTGCGTTTGTTTGCTGATGACACTAACGTATTCATTAGTGAAAATTATAATAATGATATTGTTTGTGCGATTCGGAATAAATTAGAGTTGTTCAGTGTATGGTTCCGACACAATCAATTAACTCTGAATCTGAATAAAACTTGCTATACAATATTCTATAAAGGGCTGGATCGCGCCGTCATGCCGTTATTGATGGCAAACACATTGAACTTGTTTATTCAGCTAAATATCTGAATGTCTAAGCTATCCGATGTATTTCATCATAATATTATTGCCTCGTTCATAAACGTTGATATGGTAAGGCAATTATATTATGCCTATGTATTTCCCTATATTAATTTTGGGATCGAATTACACGGGTCAGTGCGTAAGACCAACATAGCTAAAGTACAAGTTGCACAAAATATATTAAAACATTAGCAAAGCGTAACCGTCGTGATAGTGCCACAGCCTTGCACCGGGAATCAACGTCTATTCCACTAATTTTACAAATTCAATAGTGAGATCACGACGAGAAGCTCAAGACAGGAGGCAAATTTACATATACCAAGATCTAAAAATCGAATTGGAGAGAACTCCTTGAAATTAATAGGGGCACGACTATGGATCAAACTACCTCTAGATATTAAAAACTTGAAGTCATTAAATTTTGTTAAGCATAAAATCAGGAAATTTATAATTGGCATCAATTAATTAATTTAATGGAAATATATGTTGTAATGAATACGCTCTTTAATTATCATGTTCTAATATATTTTCTCCAGTTTTAATTAAAGGAAATAAACTGAATATATTACTATTGATTGAGTTTATTGCTATTGATTCAACAGTATAACCTTTACATATGTATTGATATGTTAGTATACTATATTTAGTTTAATTTAATAGGCTACGAGCTCGATAAGTTTATACTTCTCTGGTAGCCACCTCAACTTTGTTGCTTTTTCTTGAATTATGTTGTATATTATGTGGATGAGGAAATAAAATGTACTTACTTACTTACTTTGGCATAAACATCGGGTAGAATATATTGCAGGTTTTTACACTTCCTTCCTATGTTCCAGGCGTGAAGCTGAGTCATCACGTTATACAATGGTTTTCGAAACCACTACATTTTTAACGAAGTATATTCGGGTTACGATATACTGGACGCAGAGAAAGACTGACATCTGGGGCAGAGGTAACGTAGGACGTAAGACGAAGGTCTGCTGTGTTTCCTAAACGAGCTAAAACGTTCCTGAATAG